>VMBQ01007365.1:0-29266 GCA_007657795.1 Dreissena rostriformis | reverse complement strand
ATTTATACAATGAGTTAAGACTGTCACATCAGGTCTCACACATCGACAATCATCTGATTATTACATTTATCTCACAAGTACGAACAGTGTCGAGCGCGACACTACATTTTGTAAACAATATTTCAAAGTCATGCTAAATATTTCACGAATGGTAAACTTTTAAATAGACGACATATTGGTTCAAAAGTTCGGTGGAGTGCTTCGCAAGTGGCAATCACTTTGCATTGTATTATAATAAAATATTTTGTCACCCGGTTACCTGATATTGCTTCGTCCGCCATGTTTCTTTTCGTCAAAACAAACGGTGCTTGTGTCAGAAGTATAAAATTTCGACGGTGAGCGGAATAGGTGTGGTAATCGCTCTATCACCGTGAAATACTGAAGAGTTTTTTTCATCGCGTCGGTCTTGTAGTGGTTATCAGCCGATATAGTTTTGCAAATTGGTTTTAGATACTTTTTTGGATGACACACAAGCAATTCGTGCTGCTTCTTTTTGAATTTTGTTAAGTTCGTAAAGTTCATGTTAAGTTAGGCTTGGTTGCAATTATTCCATATTAAATCTGGATATTAGATTTTGTGTCAAATTTTAACGAATTACACTTTCAGCTGCACCAACAGAAGAGAAACCTTGCTATACCATGCGTTTTTGGTTTTATTTAAAAGAACACATTGCGAAACATTGATACACAACAAACGTACAAGAAACGACACACAAGTACACAACACACACAGAAACATGAATTAAACTAAGGTAACTGTTTTGGAACGGTCTATGTAAAGCATTTGGGTTCAAACCGGTTTCCAAAAGCTTAAAACTTCATACTCTCACAAGTCCAAGTTTTAATTTGCACAAAATATTGTTAGACTCTATGTTTGCATCTATTATATATTTAATATGAATGAGTGATTTACATACGTACGAAAGAAAAACTCTAGATTTTTGTCAAAGCTTACATCCGGCATCAGCGCAGACAGCGGTGTGAAGTTACATTAATACGGCTGCTGCTTTCTGGAGGTGGTAGTGTTAAAAGTATATGTTAATACTATCAATGCGATTAATATTTAACTGAATAAATAAACATAACGTTCTTTTTAATCTATTGCAAAAAAAAACAAAAAACACAACATTGAAAAAAAAATATTAACGGTATACAAATTTAGAAATCTTAGTTTGTATATTTTGTGATTGTTTATGATAATCAAATTGCTTGAATCTTCAAATACATTAACACATTTTATATGGATACAATCAGATAAAGAAGTTGATGGGTCACAGTGAATGATGTTTGCTACATAATAAAATAAGAACATGAACAAACCAAAACAAACACTCGAATACATCATCTAAATATAAGAGATAATAAATTAATGTTTATATCAACACTATGGTTATTAACAATTAAAATATCGGTTGTCAATTATAATATTTCTTACCCCGCCCACTGTCATTTAAAATGTTCTTTTTTGTATATATATATGCAAGTTTTTTTGTCAATTTCAAAATATATTCTCTATATTCTTTGAGTAATAGAAAATGTTGATAACATGTCGTAAATATTTAAACTTTTAATTTAAACAACTATATGCATTTTAATCTTGGTCAAAACCCATCTTAGACAACTACGCCGAAACAATAAGTTACCTTGAATACGCACAGTAATTATGCACAACATAATTATCCGATCCATGTCCTCTGATCGGTAGATGAACTAAACTAAAGACGAACTTGTGCTGAACAATCTTCTGCCGTGATTTCCTGTTTGAATTCAAAGCAAAGAGCAGGACAATATATTTATGTGAAAAGTAGTCATGTCAATTACGAAACAGGAAACAAAACGAAGAATGTCTGTTCAGTGAATAATTACTCTCCTAACGGTAGTTGTGTGAACGACGGTAACTTCAGACTTATACGGTGATGCCATTGTTTATGGAAAATAGCAAAATATCTTTATTAGAGTCTCATCATGGTTTCACAAACATACAACAATTTACAAAGAAGGTTAACCATGCCATTCATTTTTGAATTATAAGAGACTATAATGTAAGCATTCAAATATATACAATACAACTTATTATTAGAACTAGCATTTGCAGTGCTTTTACACTGTTAGTGCCCCTATCTAATACTAAAACATCCTGTTAAAGCACATACAATCTTTAAGTTAAATATAAAGCCAGCATATTTATACTAAGATAAAATAATATAAGATAAGCTAAGATATACCATGCAAAGAAGTTAAATACAACGAAAAAGTACAATTTGTATGTACATGTACATCAATATTAAAACTATCTGTACAGCTTAACATTTCTATTTTTTTTTAAATTAAGAAGCAGGTTTTTGCAACATCTCGAACAATTGCATCGGTGGAGAATTAAAATTTAAATTTATCACAGTCAGACAGTTGACTAAATTTGCGATCATATGCATTGGCCTTAATAAATAGGGAGTTTCGTGCACTTATATATTCGGGACAGTGTATGATAACATGTGCTTCATTTTCTATTACATTGACACAAAACGGGCATGACCTTTCCTCGACTGAGCTTGAACATCCCTGACGTAAACCTGACGTAACGTTAAATAACTCGGTGACGTTTTCATTGATACGAACACAGGAAAATACTGAGGAATATTAAGGCTTAAATGCATTCAATATAGGGCCATTAATACCAATGTGTTTCAGTTGACTCCACAGGATATCTCTATCAACAAAGTCATATGCCATTTTTAAATCAATAAATGCACATCTGGTAAATAGATTCAGCCTCTTCCTGGTATCTACAAGATTGGTAAAAGAAGAGGGATGATTTAATGTACTACGGTGTTTACGAAATCCATTCTATTCGTCGACCACTTTATCATAAGCTTCGACCCATTTGCATAAACGGTTGTTTAAAACAGAGCTGTACAATTTATACATAGTATTAGCAAGAGTTATGCCCCTGTATCATAAAGGATCTCTCGGGTCGGCTGTATTCGTCTTAGGGATCGGGTTAATAATACCCTTTCCCCACTCGTGTGGAATCCTTCCTGTCCTAAAACACATGTTAAACAATGCGCGTTAGAAATCTGTTGCTGTTCTATTGTTTAACACTTCGTATGGGATATCATCAGTACCAGCAGCTTTACCTCTGTTAGCATTTTTTACAAATTTTATGATTTCCAATATGCTTATATTTTCATTCATATTAGACTCCATTGGCACAGTATAATTATTATCAGCAACATTATTGTTTGCTGCAGAGGTAAAGCTGGCTTTATTATATTATTTCTGAAAGTCATTTTGTCATCTATTTAAAACAATTTCTTTATCTGAACATAAAGAGCCATCATCCATACGAACCTCCATTGGGATCTGTTTAGTTCTGCTTTGACCTACAACAACTTTTCCAATATCCCTCCAAAATGTTTAAGGGTCATTATCAAGGTTTGCTAACATATCATTCTGCGTTTTGACCCAGTGTTTCCGTTTGGCAGACTGAACTGCTCAGTCAAATCGCTTTCGACATTGGACATAATCAGACCTCAATAGAGCCCTATCAGATGCTGACTTACAGTTAAACCATTTACATTCTGATTTACAAACATAATTCCACAAGGTGGTTAGGTCATCATTCCACCATGGCTTCCCGACCCTTCGTCGCTTATTTGATGTTCCATGTTTCACATTTACCTTTCGTCTTGAGAGCTTCTCCGTCATTTCATTCCCAATGAGAAAGAGCAAAAGTCAGAGTATGCCCTATCTATATAACTCTGAAGTCTATAACCTGTCTCTAACTCAAGTGATGACACGACTTATTTCATCTACTTTTGCTCCCTCACCGAGAAATAACTCAGGCACAGACGAAGTGTCATATCTTTATGACACTTCATGTTCTGCCTCTCTCTCGTGCACCTCCGACGCAGTTGTACCAAAACCATCTACCGAAATATGCCATAGTAAACATGAGTGGTCGGGAAGCGATGTTGGGACGAAGCTCCTTCCAACTGCTCCGCTAGCATGAAGAATATCATTGACCCGTAAAACCTAAAAATTCTGAAACATACTGAGATCCTCATGGTTAACAATACAGTAATCAACGACCGAGGTTCCTTTACTGGACATGTGTAAAGTCATTCGTAACGGTATTTCGACCGTTCAAAATGCACATATTGCTGTTTATAAGGAACTCAATAAGCATGTGTCCGCAATTGTTAATCTTATAATCCATAATATTTCTTTGTACAATATCATCTACTCAAACAATAAAGTCATCTTCGGCTCAACAACGACTATTAAGATCTCCACAGATAAACAGTTTACCAAGGCTCTGAAAGTTATATACTCCTGTTAGAATCGTATCGAGGAAAGCATTAACGTCAACTTGTCTGGAGGAGTTTTCTGGTGGAAAATAGCAAACACACGCAATTAAATTGTAGCCAAGACACTTATGGCTTAGTTTAAGCCACAAAATGTCTTCACTCGAATCGTCTAAAACAGTAACATGAAAATCACGCAATACATCATCTTTCACCAGAAACCCAACCCCACCAGATCCGTTCTGCGCCCTTATATGTACCGTTCTCCTATTTCTCCCAAACCACTTGTACCCCTTAATATTAAGTGTCTGATCTCCCGTAAAATGCGATTCAATAATACCTATCATGGCAAAATTTTGTTCTAAAATGCAGATTGATTGTACATCGTGATTTTCTGAGTTTCTATCAACACTCCACCCGTTGACATTCCAGCAACCCGCTACTACCTAACGACGCCACCGGTCGCCACTATCTTGGTTGCTAGCACGGTTGTTGTATCCCCGGGCACCGCCCGGGCATCGACCCGGGCACATCCCGAACACCGCCCCGAACACCGCCCCGAACACCGCCCCGGGCATCGCCCCGGGCATCGCCCCGGGCATCGCCCCGGGCACAGCCCCGAGCACTTCCGCGGTCGCCAAAATGCTCCTGTGTTCTCTGTTTTGCGCAGTCTGCGAGACCGTTCTATCTGATCTGTCCGTTCCAGGGTTGCGCGCACTTGCCCTCTCACTTCTCTGCGATTTCTGTTGAATGAGGGGGTCCACATGTATAGCACCGCTGGTCTGATGTCGTTCGTTTGCACTGTTGCTTCTTACAACTCGACCGCCACGGAATGCAATGCACCCATCTACACTTGTAACATTCATTTACTAACAACATTTTATCATAATATGATTTCCAAATGTGTATATAATTACTGTTTTTTTTTCCAAACAAGCATACACACTACTATTTCGTCATGTATATAATTTATGTTACATGTGTGCTTTTTGAGTATGACAACAGATATGTTTTATAATAATTTTATGTGATATTGTATAAATCGCATGAATATGGAATAAAAAGAAATGATAAAATACCCTAATAGTAGTGTGTATGTTTGTTTGGAAAAAAAAGTAATTTTATACACATTTGGAAATCATATTATGATAACATGTTGTTAGTAAATGAATGTTACAAGTGTACACATAATAGTTGCGATACATTACAGAAGATACAGTTCCAGTTCATGTTTGATTTAAAAGTCTGTATGATATTTGTCTTAAAAAATTGATGTTTTTCTTGTTGTGGAAGTAATGTTAATATATTTTGTTTTTGTATATCAGATACTTCACTGTTTTTCAAAAACTGTGGTTAATTGAATTGATAAAATGTGTTTTATGGCATTCCAAAACATTTTGTAAAATTCAGTTTCTAAACCATCGGATCACGGGCTTTTATTGTTATTCATTTCTTTAAGTGCAGTAACAAATTCAATTTCGTTAAGTTTTCCTTCACATATACAATTGTTGTCAATTTTAAATATTTTAATGGAGCGATAAATAATGTATTATTTGTATCAAATTCTTCGGAAATTTGATCTTCTTCATGTGATGTTTTAATTGAATATTTACAGAATGTAATTTTCACTTTGTAATATTTTTCTTTTTTCATTTAGAATGTGATTTGTCTTTTTCTCTACGTTCTTTTTTCTACGTTTGCGAAATAAGATGTATTATGCTCATTATTTTCGGTTTTAACGGTCTTTGATCTTATAATAAAGCAATTTATTAATTCATCATATGTATGTTCTAATCTTATTTTTTACTAAATTGTTTCTTGTATGTCGTTCAAAATAATATTATCCTTATTTATATTAGTAGTATTGCTAGTATGTGTTATATTATGTGTCATTGTGTCGTTATTGTTCTGAATATGCAATTGATGTTCTCATGTTCTTATTCCATCCTGTAGTGTTTCTTCTTTTTTGTTTCTTGGTTTTTATAGGTAGTGTCTTATATTGTTTCATATCGTATAGTACGTTTGATTTATTCCAATAATGTATTCGGATAGGACCCCGCGTTTATTTGTATTGTTTCTGTATACTTTGTTTAAGTCACGTGCGAGACATTCAGAGCTGTTGCATACTTCCTATGAAATTTCCGTTATTTATAACCGTTTTAATTCTGTTTACAAAAACGAACTAGTTATAACTGTTACAGAGACTAACTTAAATCAAAAGAAAACTAAAATTAGAATCAAAAGAAGATATGTTAAACCATAAAGTTTGTTCCATACAAATGTTTCAGTGAAATAATATGTAGTACAATAAAGTGACAGCATAAAAAACGATAACCAATTGCCGAATGTTGTATAATACTTCAAAAAGGTTTTTACGAAACATTTGGGATTTTTTTTCATATTTTAATATTCCATATTTATACGATTTACAATATCATCTTCAATGTTTATAAAACATATGTGTTGTCACACGGAAAAAGCACAAAATGTAACACAAATTATATTACATATATTTTATTTTATTTCAGACTCATCCATTTACATTTACAACATAGTATATACAAGATATAAAAGCACACATATAACAACATCTGTTAATGGCCATTCAAATTTGAATTATAAGAGACTATAAAAATCCAATAGAATACAATGAACACATATGGTAAAAACATAGTACATGTATTCCGTGAGTGAATGAGTGAGTGTGATTGTAAAAATAAGAGTGGTATGAGTGGGGCTTAGGAAGGTAATATGAATACGAGTGAGTGAATGAGTGTAGGTAGATGTGTGGTTGTTGAGTATAAGTCAGTAATGGCAGTAGAGGGTTTATTGAGCTATAATGAATTTTAACTCTTTTAATCAGTGACAAAGCCAGTGGTTGACCACGTAAGTTGAGAATGAGTATGTGTTGATTCAATTGTCTTGTTGGTAACCTAGTGAATTGGTAGATCAACTACCATTTAACCTATGTATGTAATATAAATGTTTTCATCTTGATATATGCAGATGTTTCTGACATTTAAACAACATGATTACTGAATTACTGGAGAGAGTATATACATAATGCACACAAAAATGCAACAACTGTACAGTTAACTAAAAGCCATATCAGTAGCGCTAATCTTACCTTTCATGTATAAGGTTAAAAACTGCCTTAAAAACAAGAATTTTAAGATACTGAAATGAAATATTGTGACTATTGCCAAAATTGTAAAATGTAGCTTAAACACATATCACCTCAGGCCAGGCCTGTAATGAACTGATTAGCACCACTGATATGTACAACATCATATTCTTAGGAAATTATAATGTTTCCTTGTACACTATGTACAACAGTAGTATCAAGTAGGACTAAAAGAAAGACAAATCTAAATATCTGATAGTATAATCAAGAAATAAAGGCATACTTCATGGCATGTACACTGGTGGTCATCACAGGGGTTGCAACACAGACCAATTGACCAAGACCAAGACACTGCCAGTGTACATGCAAAAGACCACCTTCACTGCCCAATTACACTATCTATACAAATAGTTATTTCTAGACTGAAGTATTTTGTAACAGCTTTTGGCAGTCTCATACATAACACTTTCATTGGAAAAAAGAAATATAAGTTTATCCTGGTCTGACATATTAATAAAGTTGTTGTCTATTTCTATGGCCTTACGTAATAAGACATTTCTATCGTCAACAACCGCAGAACATTTAAGTATATCATAAATCTCATTTTCGATGGAGTAGTTGTAAATTGGACATAACCGTAAATTTTTAGGCAAATCTTCCTGTTTCAAGTCTAATAGGTGCACCGGAAATAAGCAAAAGCAGATCTATATTTTATGGACATTTTAGATTTCACATAATGTTCTGTATCAAAATCATGCTTAAAAATACGATATGTTCAAAGTTTGTTTCTACCAGTACGGGATGGACCTTGTTCACTCTGTATTGAATCTTTCGATTGTTCTATGTATTTATTCATGGTTACAGATTCTACAAGATTACATAATTGCTTGGAGGTAATTGTTGCACATTCATCAAGATAATTCAACATATCAATACTTTTGAAATAAGATTTAACATAAAATGGCAATTTTTGCAGTTATTATTACTTCTTTGACAGCATATTGAGAACACTTTACTATTTTTCTATTGTCGTCCTTACGTTTCAATCTATGCCATTGCTGTACAACAGATCTCCATTGTTTCACATGTGGTGGTTGCTATGATAATTCACCATAGGGCACTGTTTGGTGTATATTTGCCCAAACCCAAGAAAAAAGCGCATCGCTCGACTCTGGACTGCATTTATGCAAGAGCATGATCTTACACCCCAAACTGAGGCCACATAGGATATGACTGGCCAAACAGTGCTATCATATAGTTTCTTAATAATATTGTATGGCACTCCGCCTATTGATTTACATTTGGCAATGAGTAGCCCAAGGGCCCTGTTTACACTTTGGGAGACATGTTTAGCAGTAAGACCACAATCAAGGAAACAGCCCCAAGTAAGTATACCTGTCAACCACTCTCAACTCATGGGGTCCACATGTGAAATTATATGAAGTTCTGCAGACAGATTGTGATCTGAAGTGTATTATATTTCAGGGTTAACATTCATATGATTCTCAGAACACCATTGAAATAATTATCAAGCATAAATTGCAAATCTTCTTCCTTTTATGGTAATAGAACAATATCATCTGCATATAATAAAATACATATTTTACTACTATCAAGAGTAACACCTTTATCTAGGTTTTTAAGACGTACAGCTAAACCATTTATGTACAGATTGAATAGAAGGGACATAACGAGCACCCCTGCCTCAAGCCACACTCAACGTTAAACCAATATGTACATTAACCATTTATTCTAACACATGATGTAACATTTCTATATAGAGACTTTAAAGCATCTAAAATCTTTCCTCCTATACCAATATCTGGCTGAGATAGTTTAGTCCATAAATTATTTCTATCTATAAAATCATACGCCTTTTTGAAATCAATCATAGCACAGAACGTTGATAACTTTAACTTCATTCGTATCTCAATAATATGAGTAATGGTAG
This sequence comes from Dreissena rostriformis, assembly GCA_007657795.1. Lineage (NCBI taxonomy): Eukaryota > Metazoa > Mollusca > Bivalvia > Myida > Dreissenidae > Dreissena > Dreissena rostriformis. The sequence goes on along the minus strand of VMBQ01007365.1, from coordinate 19,888 downwards.
AAACCTGATCAATTGTGCTTCTCTTTTTACGAAAACCATTTTGTTCATCAATTATAATATTTTCATTTTCAACCCATTTTGATAATCTGTCATTCAAAATCGAACAATATAATTTATCATTGAGCAAGAAAGTGCAATACCTCGATTAGATAAAGGATCCATTGGATCTGACGTATTATTTTTAGGAATAGGATTAATAATCATTTTGTTCCATTCTGATGGAATTATACAAGCATTAAAAATACATTATATAAAATTTGGGAAAATGACATAGAACATTCGTTTTGTAAAATCTCAACCGGTATATTATCAATACCACAAGCTTCTCCTTTCTTAGCTTTCAAAATAGCTTTTCTTCTTCATCAATAGTAATACTTTACACGACAACTATCAAGACGTATGTAACACGTGCTACTCTTTATCGCATTTGCTAAAGTCATCAATACTTAATTATATTGATCTCGTCGTATCACCTCGATTAGTAGTTAAGAAGATCGCTTCTATCCGTGATTCTGAAAAAAAAAAAACATGAACAACATGTGACTCTACAAAACACGAACATAAGATAGCACATATGTTCAAATATACTCTTCGTGTGACCACATTCATGTATTCAATATACAAAAATGACCTGTTTAAAATAGGAAATGTGTGTTTTGTTATAAAATGTGTACATTTACTTCAAGTATATATTTTCAAGTAAAAGTAATTTGAATTATATAAAATAACTCGTATGAAAAATGCACAGTAGTATTTCGTCGTAAGTACAATCGTTTTATGGTGGCAATGGCCTAAATTATAAATAACTTACCAACTCTTTTGCAAACCCCACGCGCCATGGCTATCGCTTTGTATAAAAACAAAAATGTGAGAAGTGTTTTAAAATATCACTTGCAGCATACTCAAATGATAATGCGTTAATTCACCGTATTTTATGCATAACACTTAATGAAATACTGTGTTAACAATACACGACAACTATCAAGACATATATAACACGTGCTACTCTTTATCCAATTTGCTAAAGTCATCAATACAAAATTATATTGTTCTCGTCGTATCGCATCGATTGGTAGTTAAGAAGATTGCTTCTATCCGTGATTCTGAAAAAAAAAACATGAACAACTCATGACTAACGAAACACGAACATAAGATAGTACGTATGTTCAAATATACTCTTCGTGTGACCACATTCGTGTATTCAATATACACAAATGACCTGTTTAAAATAGGAAATTTGAGTTGTGTTATAAAATGTGTACATTTATTTCAAGCATATATATTTTCAAGTAAAAGTAATTTGAATAATATAAAATAATTCGTATGAAAACAAGCACATGCACAGTAGTATTTCGTCGTTAGTACAATCGTCTAATGGTGGCAATGAACTAAATGATAAATAACTTACCAACTGTTTTGCAAACCCCACGCGCAATGGCTATCGCTCTGTATAAAAAATAAAAATGCGAGAAGTGTTTCAAAATATCACTTGCAGCATACTCAAATTATAATGCGTTAATTCACCGTATTTTATGCATAACACAAAAGGAAAAATTATCTCATATGCGTATAATTTGTTGACAATGCAACAGCAACACAGACACACTGATTTACTAATACTTACTCTTTAGTGACCGCCTTTGTTTCGTCTTTTTCTTTGTCCTGTTAAAATATTGAATTCAATCATTATTTAGCCCATATATTTTGTGTTCTAGATCATGCTTGCATTCGTCTATATTCTTCATTTTCATGTTTGATCTTTATGTGTGCAACAAACACATCCGATTCAGTAAAGAAAACCGTATATTGGTTTTCAAATAACAATGAATATCATAAACGCCAGAATCATTATTAATGCAACGCTATCACAGATACCGTTATTTAAAGTTTCACACACATATTTACTACTCCCAAAATGGCTAAATATGTTCTTTAATTTATTTAGCTGGTAAATCATACTTATAATCAAACTTTTCTGCAGCCTTTTAATACTGTGACAATGTATGGATGAGTAAACTACTATTTTGTCTAGTGTTTGTTATACCATGGTTGATATAGTTATAGATGAATTATGAAGTCAATTATAAACGTATATAATATAATTATTTCATGAAACTTGTAAAATATATAATTAGGCAACGAATGAACTATCTTCTAATATGTTTTGAATAGTATTGGTAAGTGAAAGTTTTTATGATATTCTGTCGACCGAATCAATCATCAGAAAACATTTATCCGTATCATCCTTATTACCGAGTGTTCGGTAAGATATAATTCACTGGTACATATACATCCTAATAATTCCTTATAATCGACCGCAGTATTAAATAACATAATTGGTAAATATGGATTAATGAGATCCAATATAAACCAACCCTTTACCAAAGATCCTATCAGTGGGTGGCGGAGAGTAACGACTAAAAGGTATAACCATTATTCACTTTGCACTATCTATAATTGTGGTATGATTAAGATTTATTTGTGAATCGATTAGAAGCAAATAAACAACAACTTGGACGTCAAAGAGTTGAATATGTGTTACCTTTTGCTACTTTGCCTACTTTCATCTCGCTGAGTGGTTAAGTCTAGTGAGGTTGCGTACTACGTTCTATGCATTATAGTGTATACTTAAACGTATTGGTGTTAGTTTAAGTGATTTATATATTTATTTAAAATGATGGAATTCACAAGAAAATACAAACATACTTAATTTTCATGTAAATATAATGCATTGTAAACAAAAATAATACCGTGCATGTTGGTAAAGTACACAAGCATTTTGTTACAGTCAACAAGCATGATGTAAGAGTCAACAATCTTATTGGAAATATTCAGCAAACATGTAGGAGTCAAAACAAAATCATACATGTATAAGTCTAACGTGCAAAACCCTTCACAAAAGTGAATACATTTCTTCTGGATAATATTCCGTTCTGGAATCCAGTCAAATGATAATAACATCTTTACTGCGTTGTATATTATTACACGCATAGTATGTACCGGTAGCATGTATACGTGTACATCAGAAGGTTGTCGAAGCTGCCGACATACTTACTATTTCGGGAATTGCATACAAATGAGTCGATATGCATCTAATGATTTGAATACAAATTGAAGTAAGGACATGCTCAAATGTATCGGCATGGACGATATTAAAAATATATGATTTTAAAAGCCAAGTCCACAAAACTTTTAACTACCATTCGGGTCATACGGTTCGCCGTTGTTTTCTCTGCCTTTCCTTGTTGTTCCATCATCTTTCGATTCCGTTTCTCCAGCTGATCTATATTTTGCAGATCCTTCTTTATTTCTACATGATTAACAAACATCTTAATATTACGAAATGTCTGTCAATATAATTTATAACCGGGATGTAAGTCCCGCACGAACAAGCAGTTGTTTATTGAAAGATTAATGTCGACATGCAAATACAAATATTTCCGTTTTAACTGAATTTCATAAATGTTTGTTTTATTAAATTGAAATCCTTATTTATAATTTGGGATCGAATTCAGAACTGTGTTAAGCGCTTGAAATAGTAGATTGAATTGTGTGTTTATTAGAAATAAGCATTATAATATTACAATCGCAGCAAACGAAAACAACTCATTTAGCATGACGTGAAAATTAAAAGACTGGCAATATTTTGTTCAGATGGTTACTTCAGTTTAGTTTGGGCGTATCAATTGTGTTTTTTCACACGTGATTTGGAAATCGCAAATAATTCACAACTAGCCAATACCTATTATACATGTGTTAAAAGGGTCGGAAAATTTATAAGTTGCCAGGACATGATGCTGACAGTAGGAGTTTTCTTCGCTTTGCAACTGGGGTTACGCTTTTGTATGACGCACACAACTTTGCACCTTATAAGAGTTTCCATATATTATGCGTTTTTGCATTGAAGGCGTTCAGGTCACAAATCGACCGCACTTCTCATGCCGGAATAAAACAACAAAATAACAACCTAGCTTTATAAATCATCCGCACAAATGAATTAATTAGGCAATCAATCATTAAAATAGACAGCAGATAGATCTTACCATCCGGTAATATTTAAGTTTTTGTTTTGGTCTACCAAGTAAGAATTTCCTTCACACGTTCATTTATGAAAACGGGACGATTTTTTATTTCATTGTAGAATTACACATTTAAAGGTCGGACCAGAGAAGACTTAAAAAACCAAATAACATACTGTGTTCTGATGGACGCCTTAGCTTTGTATGAACATGTGCAACATTGTAAATGTTTATGGAACTTAGCATACCATGGTTTAGAGTGCTTGCGTATTTTCTGGTATACAATTGCCTAGAACCAGATCCTTAATAATGTGCGGATCATAATGCTTGCAATAAGAAGCGCGATGTATATTTTAATGTATTTGTAGTTTACACAAATACTACGTAGAGCACTGAACGATTGCATCGTGTAACCAACTTGAGCGGTGGCGTTGGCGTTTAGGATCTGCTTATAAAAATCGGCAGTGAAGTAGCCATGTGATTGCTAAAATTGTTATAAAACACGTTTGGTATACTTTCCCATCAATATTTCTTCATTGTTGCCATTCGGGATCGCACAATTACTGTAAAACTTCGCAAAGTGTTCTACTAGTCAAAAATGAAGACGATAATTTTAAAGATTACACGAGTTTTAATAAAAACAAATTCAAGGTGTGTGTGACATAAGTTTTTAAAGCAATACAAGTAATGATTTCGCCACTTAATATAAATGTAATATAGAAATAATAACCTTCGTGCAGTTGACGCACTTGTTCCAGAATGAGTTCCTGCATCTCCTGCATTTCCTTTACAGCCTGAAATATACAAATAGACATGAATTATTTTAAGTTTTAACACACTTTTGCCTGATATGAATGATTGATTCCAGAAACATAATCAGAAACAAAGGCATGTTGCCATTTCAAGACACTCGTACAAAACCATTGCAGACTTAGTTTTCGCTTTCTTTAGTAGATCACCGCCAAAAAACAGTATGTTTATCAAATCCCTGCGTAGAACTAGCATCCGACTATTGTCACTGTGCAGCGACCCTTATCAAACTATTCCGCCATAACGGACCTATCCTATTTACCGTTTAATGAAGTACTGGTAGTTTCTTGAACGAATAAATAATTGTTTATTTGTTTAAATTAAACAACTGCACTTTTTTCAAATAATTATAATATTGTAAATGTGTTCTTTAAATTTTGAAGAAAATAAGTGTCATTGGAAAAAGTGGGCTTGTGATTTTAATGATAAAATCATAATAACTTCATGATAGGGTATGACACAATTTTGTTAGATCATGTTGTTTTTATAAGTGCTATGCGTATTAATAATGAAAATTGAAATTCTGTTACCAAGTCTTGCACACTGCTAATCAACCTCTTTTCGACCTGAAATATAAATATAGAATAATATTAATTTGGTAAATATGTTAGTGTTAACGACGTGTATGTGTGCATGTAAAAATTGAATATAATGTATCATATGTTCTTAAGGTTACTGGCCTGTGTGCAATGTTAATGTTTTATTGGGTGGTATACATATTATATTTGGAAATAAAGCTATACTTTCCAGTTTTGTTATTGTTATGATGACACTACAGAAATATTATCAGGAAAAAGGTTAAGTGACACTAAACATTACAATTGGAACGGTGTTTAAAAGTGACAATTTATGTATGCCTTTTTAGTCCTGTTATATCTATAGAGTATGAAATGTATTTGTTAAATAAAGAAAAAATGTTGTTTGACCCTTAACATACGAAATATTAAACATTGGGCAACGCTTTGGAAGGGTGTTAAGTTATATAAAATCATAAAACATTCATGATATAATCTAAACCTATTCTGTAAAACCATGTTGTTGTTATAGGAATAATGCGTGTAATCATGAAAATTACATTTATTTATCATTTGTTACACTACTAAGCATGCTCTCAGCGTTGTGATATATCAAGATAGATTTATATTACTTTGCTAAATATGTAAGTGGCAACGACTTGTACGTATTAATGAAATAATTGATTATATAAAATATATCTTCTAAAGGTTACTGGAGTGTGTGCTTTGTCAATGATTTATTGACACAACATGAATTATTACTTGAAAAGATAAAATACTTTCCCATATTAGAATACAAAAATGACAGTGATTGCAAACAACCATGACAAAGCAATCCGTTAAAGGCTCACATGAATCGCTCTAATATAGTTGATTGTTCAAGTAGAACCAAATAATTTTCATCTGCCTTCAATTATTTCATTATAGCATACTACATATATTTCCGTTATAGTCTATAATTGTTACATGTTCATAAATATATATAATGTGTTATTTTTTTTATCTAGCAAGCTCTTGGGGATGCAGGTTGCATTACAGTGAGTATATTTACCTCGTCAACATTAACAGAATGTATTACCCCTTCTACCTGTAACAGATTACGTACATTTGTTTAGCCATTAATCACATATTCCTTCATTAAGGCATTGGATATGCAACATACATATCTATACAGATATAATTTTAATAAATTATAATAAACTTATTTTAATACGACACTTTCTGAATTCACATATTATCAGCAGCATGGTATTGGTAAAGATACACATGTATTTAACGCGAAAACGGATGGATTGTATAAGTGTTTATAATCCATAATCTCTGTATTATGATATATTTCAATGGATTAAAAAACACAAGATACAGTATGACCATAGATAGCACACCTGTGTAATGGGGCCTAACCAGTTTAGGGACATGAGTTGAACAATTTTTAAAGAAGACCACACACAATCTGATGTCACATACCACATATCAAAGGTGTGTGCTTTGTGGTTTCAGAGAATTTGTTTATGATTTATTATGCTTTATAATGCAATATAAAACAATTCAATCCCATACCCTCTGGCAACTAAAATTTGGCCTTATGAACCATAATAGAAAATCTAAGTAGAAACCTTCATTTGATGTAACTATCCAAATATAACATCTCTTTTCGAAAATGTTCTGACCAGGTTTCATGAAGATTGGACTAAAATAAGACTTATAAAGTGTAAACAAGGTTTTACTTTAGCCATATAAGGAAAACTGCCCCGCCCCCTGACGGACCAGTTTTTTAACGGACCGGAACCATTTTCGAACTCAGCTGAGATATCATTACTAAAAATGTTCTGACCAAGTTTCATGAAGATTGGACTATATAAATGTGACTTCTAGAGTGTTAACAAGCTTTTTCTTTAATTTGACACAGTGATCTACTGTTTGACCTCACGTTACCCAGTTTCGAACTCAGCCAATATATCATTGGGGCAAATGTTCTGACCAAGTTTCATGAAGATTGGACAATAAATGTGGTATCTAGAGTGTTAACAATGTAAATGTTGCCGACACACGACAAACGACGCACAAAACGTTATCACAAAAGCTCACCATGAGCACGCTGTGCTCATGTGAGCTAAAAAAAAGTGGACTTTGTTTAAATGTTTTTTAAACATATTTCATGTATTGATTTTATCTACTAAATGCTTTAATATATTGCCAATGTTTTTCATACAAATACACCTGGTTAATGACCATTATTATACTGCATGCAGGCCGTACATGTAAAATAATGCCTTGCCAACAGAGAGAATAACCTGTGGTTACAGTACAGCTTCTGCATAGTTTTATCATTTGATGTAACTCATTGAAAATCATAATATAAATAGACTTAGAATAACATTTCCCACTGTTATTCATTTATTACACTATGTCAAATTGTCAATAACAATGTTAAGTAGACGTCGGAAACATAAAATGAACGGTTTTACTTACACGACTTCTTGTTTCATTAGGATTTGCTGCTAACGACAATGTAAGATCAGTCCACTGTTAACACATAAAGAAAAAGTATTTATGTAACATTAAAACAATTTATACATGCAATATTTAACTTTCTATTCGTTATTTGACATGTTGTCAATAGGTATTTTGATCAAAATGGTATAAATATTTTCAATGGAAATAAATTGTTGGTGAGTTTACATACACAATTGCGTGTTTCCTTTCGCAATATGTATCTGGTCAGGATAGGTACAGCATGCTAATATATTATTCAAGCGTATCATAATTGCAGACTTCAGTGTTAACATTAACATAGTTACATATACTTTTTTCTATGTTGCCTTTTAAATATATGAAAACTTTACTAATTTCCACTGTATCGACCCTTACCAGTACAATGATATCAATACATTGATGCAGGGGGTCATTTAACAATCAGCGGAGATTCAATATTAATAATTAAGATATAAACAAAGAGTGGACCAACCCACGAAAGGGCAAGACATTCTTGAAACTAATCCTTCAAAATAAAAATGGTTATCACCACATCAAGTAGGTGTTCAACTTGACACAAACATACACAAATATGCTACTGTGCGTCGATTATATAACGTGTATTAGTAGTCAATTAATAAAGGTCTTGTTGCGCCGTTGTTGGGAAAGCTTTTTGGTAAAATAATGTTGGCATATTCGGATGATGTTATCTTAACTTTGATATGTTCACGAAGGTTCAAGATGACTTGAATGGGTGGAAATTTTCCAATAAGCAACAACCAACCATGCATAAGATAAATACCGGTGTATGTTTATTCGTGATAACGATTCAGAGGCCATGAAAAACAAATGGAACGAACGTTGACGATTATTTTAAACAAATTTTAATATAGTGTAAATTGTCAAGTTGTAAATCTTCGCTGATTTGCTTAACATGTTGTATAGTACCAATTTAATAAGGTGATTTCCATTTAATAACGGAATTCACATCGAAAAAGATGTGCGACTTTTACACACACGGCGCATACGGCAACGCCTATTCATTTTAAATATTGCTACATGTGTGGAAACTCAGATTCAGTAATCCCTATTTACCCCGGTAAAACAATTCCAAGAAATACACCACATACGTTTACTATCTCATGTTGGCGTGGAGCTTTTATTTTCATTTCGACGTATTTCCTGATGAAATAACAGAGGCAACCCTACAGTGTATCTAGAAGATTTTCTTGTTATTGCGTCATGTTTTTAATTACGGTTTAAATTTTAATATAAAATGTAGCTCTTTCACAACACACTCAGTTTCACAAAATAAAAGTTTCTTCATAATTGACAACTTCGACAATAAAATCGGTTCAGTAGGTCAGCCTTCCGCGTGTTTACCCATAATCCGAAGTCTGTACAGTCGGAAAAGCAAAATAAAATCCCGTATGTGTCATTATTGCGTGTATTTTTCACCGTTAAAACATTATTATTTGGCCTTAGCTAATTGCGTCATAAACAGTTTGACATTTTTAAGTCGATTTTTGCCTGAACAAGATCGAGGACCTGATAAATCATTCAATGTCTTTGCCCAACCAAGGCTTACAGAATAAAGGGGAACGGCGTCCCTTTTAAACTATACTATTTACATTCAAAATAGTTAAGTTGTTCGCAAGAACAACTAAGGTTGATAGTAGTGTTTTGAAAATCGGTATGCAGATTTCTACCGTTCACCAAATCACTCAAAAATCGAGGATTGAAGGCCAACTGTTGTATCTGTTTATTAATTTCTTTGAGATACATTATTTTTTTGTGTAATCGAGGATTGAGGGCAAACTGTAGTATCTTATTTATATTGTCTTTGAGATACAATAGTTCACACCCTATTATTAAAAAATATTTTATAATAAGTTGAACATTAGTTGAACAATATTCGGCTGAAATGAAGACTTTGAAATAAAGTTACAAAATTTACTTTTCTAAATAGTCAAATTGAAAACAGTCGCATATCCACCGCATGAAATATGTGCTATTAAGTGCATGTAAAGTCAAACCACACAAAGTGTTCGTAGATAAAAATTATACTACGAGAGATCACATCATATCTGTCTGTGACAAAGTTGTTGGCATACACAGTAACAAACTAGTCCGTTTCGTTTTTCGTTGAGATTTATTTTTTGTTGAATAAATTGATTAAATTCTAATACAACGTTTGCCAATGTCCGTAAAATATTCTGAACAACATCGAAGCAAGCAAGGCCTGATGGCCATGCTCACAGGTAAGTGCGACCTCTCTACTAGCTTGTCAGACGTAGACTGCCTTCCCTACAGAAGTGAAATATTCAGGGCTCACAAAACATGGCCGTATACATATTTGGGCAATATCAATCTGCATTTTGGCCGACTGGCTAATGTTCCGATTAAATGACGCGGCAGAAACGTCCTAGACAAAATTATCATGTTTGACCATTTTTTTATGGCCGATCAAGATTATAATCCCACAGGCAATGCCGACGGTATTTCATAACTTATCGTGTTGACATCTGTTACGTATATGCCTTCAAGAAAAGACACGTTCTGATTTGCACCGTGATAACCGTGGTTCATTTTAATGTAAACATATTAAGTTTTCTTTCTTATGTTTTAAGAAATATTTAAATCAAAATTATATTATTTCATTTATACCATTGTATTCGTTATAATAAAAAAAAAAATATTTACAATTTCAAAAATTCAAGTAATCTATTTATTTAATTATGGCTGTTGTGATCAAAAAATTATCAATAATTTTCTACATTCAATTATTTTATATAAACAATGATGCTCCTAAATATTCGTTTCTTTACATGTCCTAACATTGCTTATTATGAGTTTATTTCTTCACCATCGAAATATATGGTATTTTACTATTCGATTAACACGCAGTTTTCTTTGGACACATTCAAATCATACTTTAGAGACGCGTCATGCGGAAATGGGTCTTATAGCGTTTCGGCTAGCGTAGCTCAATCCCAGCCTGCGCAAATGTTCAGTCTGGTAAGAGGCGAAGCCCTCCGCTATAAATTAACGCAAGGTTTTATGGTCTCATTAGGTATCTTCTGACCAAACTGCGAGATGCGCAGGCTGAGCAATAGCTATGCTGGCCCCATATGGCATAAGACCCATTTTCGCATGGCGCGGGTCTTCAAATATCTTATTGCGTATTGTAACTGAAACATTTTAACACAATACTTTTCGATATAAAATTGAATTCAACCTGTGTTAATCATTGCAAACTTGCAAGGTAGTCAATTCAGGCTTTCAGTAACGATTTCCAGACGGACTTAGATTACGGTTAGATAATTAAACGATTTACCTCTTTTCATGACACTATACTATTTCAGTAGTGTTTGATTTCTCATCTTAAAAGTAATACTGTGACATCGACGTTTATCGATAGTCCATTATGTCTTCCCATGACGATTTAGTGACCGAGACCAGACCCTGAAATTCTGCGAGATGGATTTTAACGCGTAATTGTAACTGGGCCAAAATTAGTGTCGTTGTGTCGTATGCACATGTAAAGAGTAGTCCGGAATTCCTTACACTAAACAGTGTTACATCCTTTACGCTGTGCACAGACGCAGTGATGTGGCCAATGTTCTGGGGGATTTCTCTCGAATCAGCCAATGGAATATTGGAATGTATTCATTCGTGTCCGCCGGCGTTATGTAAAGGTCATTTAAGGTAAAAAGCTGGGTACAACAGCTACACTGAAAAAGTCCGTTATGTTCTATACCGATGTAATGGTCAGAGAATGGTTGACACCGTGTGTACTGCTAAGGTAACAGGTAATGCATCAATGCCAACAGCGCTTTCTTTATGACTAACAAATACGTGAGTAAAAAGTATTGCTCGCAGATTTATTTTTTATTTATTTATTTTTATCAATTATCTCATTGTATATTTTACGATTTGTATATGGTGTGATTAAAAACACTTTGGTAAAGGGAATTTCCATCATGAAATTATATTCTTTATTTAATAGGTATTCGATATTCAAACGATATTCATTTGTGAGTGACTGTATCATTAGTTTTAATAATTTCCTTCATCTGGAGATCCAATATATAGGATATTCATTTACTCTGCTAGTTATTGCAAATAATTGTATTCTCTATTAACTGGTTCTCATAATACAATTGTCATCATATTTTCTATGCTTTCAGAACGTCTAAAAAGGGACATGCTGTTGTTATTTTGTCTAAGTTATCTCTTTAACATCAATAGGATGCTAAACAGTGTGCACACAACTCGACATGTGCGTTTAGATACACTCTTTATCAATTTGAATGGGTTGTGTTTATTTTAAATTTGCAATCTAAAAATCAAAAATTTTATTTTGAAAAATGAGTTGCGTCCAAGGTTATGCAATAGCGAACAAGTCCAGTGCCTTCAGCGCTTTGATTAACAATATGGACTACAGAAGTTGAATCATGAAACAAGTCTTACACCTAAGACAATGGTACAAATCAATAAACAAATTAATAAAACAATATAATCAGGAAATGTAATTCAACTCTAAGTGCACTTAAGAAAACGAAGATATCGTCCGCAAGGGTGTGAATAATAATCACATGCTCTGTTTTTATAATTTCGAACATTCTGATATTAACAATTTTGTATTACTCAATTAAAGAAGTAAAACCATCACATTTGTAATACAGGCAACGGTGCTGATAATAATTTGTATGAGATAACGAAAGAATCGAGAGCTGTGAGATGGTTATGAAAATATTATCAACTTCCATCCACGAATAAAACTTCTTCGAAGGCGAATAGAACTTATTGAAAGGCGCTTGGAAAATTTTGAATACTAGTTAACTAATGCTTAAAACATGTATCAATTGACAAATTACTGTAACAACTTTTGAAAATTTAGCCATAATTGTTAAATATGGCTAATTCATGGTCAATAGAGATGTTAACTATTAAATGTCTCTAGTGAATATATGAAGCGAATCAACATTTAATAAATAAAAACACAGCTCACCCTTTCACAACAGCGTTCTCTCACTGAAACAAAAATAACAAAACGGCATAATTTCATTAATTATTTCTTTCAAGTGTTTCTTAAAGTATTGACAGTAGGGTTACCTTTTGTGCCGAGCTCTAAATCGGTGAAAATTCGCTGAAATTAGTTTATAATCGTTTTAATTACTTGCGTAACTTATCATTTTATGTGTCACTTTTCTCGACACCTTACCTTACCGACCTTACATTTCCTTTTTTTGCCTGACGTTACCTTTCCTTACAATGCATTACATTACCTAAAATTACTTTACTTTAACTTATCGTACCTGACTAGAATATAGAAATAGTTAATATCAAAAAAACAGATGTCTGTATTTATTTAAATATTCATGAAAAACTATTTGCTTTTTAGAATAGTCGTATGTATTGTCAGTACGCTTAGAAGGCGGAGTTAATTTTCTCATGATAATTTCAATTGCAGGATATGCAGACATAAAGGATATTTGTTGAAGTCAATCTAAAATCGTATTCACCTTTCATGATGTATCTTATAAAACATATTTTCACGAGTGGCGGAAATGATAATACGATCTAAAATTAAATCAACACTTTTTATTTCCCCTAGTCTATACTGGGGGACATATTGTTTTTGCCCTGTCTGTTGATTTGTTGCTTTGTTGGTTTGCACAAACTTTAACATTTTGCCATAACGTTTGCAATATTAAAGATAGCAACTTGATATTTGGCATGCATGTGTATCTCATAGAGCTGCACATTTTGAGTGGTGCAAGGTCAAGTTCAAGGTCATTTTTCAAGGTCAAAGGTCAAATATATGGGTCAAAATCGCTCAAAAGGTTACATAGTGTTTCACAAACACATCACTTGTTTTTTGTATAAGACTTATTTATAAAATGCGAAAAATATATTATATAATCAAAACATGTCGCGAACTGCTATAGTGGAGAAAAGGTGCTCACGTTACAGCAACATATTTGCTTAATTATATCATTTTATTGAATTTTATGGGGTGGTTGCTATTGGTCGTATTTTGCACTGACTAAAAAGCATAATTTTAAAATAGTTTAAAAAATTGCCACCCAGAATGCGAAAATGATCAAACCTCATCATTTCATTCAAGCAAGAGTGAAATTATCAGGTTATCATTATTCACCGCCTAATATGCAAGAAAGGGCGGTGTCATATTACAATTGACATTTTATGGTTTGCGTAAAAGACTTCAGTTCTGTAAGCCAGGCCTTTCAACCGCTTGTCTGTGCTTCGCATACGCACTACGGTTTCAACTCGAACAATCGGATTAAAACAGGTTAAAACTCTTGAAAATTAATCACAATTAAACGCTTCATTGCGGAACACAAACGGTGACTCAACTGTACTCGTATATTAATTTATTACGTTATATAATTCTTTATTGTTCCTTTCTTGACAGAAAAGCAATGATTTTATTCTCAATTGCTGCGATAAATTTATTGGTCATTTTCATGAATTTTAAACAAACATCGGATGACAACGAATTTCTCAACAGGCGTTTTTACTGTTGTTCTATCATTTCTTAAAGCATATTTGCACTCCGGTTGTCTAGATACTTATTGCGTTCTTCGATTCGAAAATAAGTTAAAGTAATTTCCGTTTGAACATTCTGAAATACAACAGGCCGAGTGCACGATTATGAGAACGAACGACAACGGAATTCACGGTGCAAGAACTTGTGGAGCGCCTGGAGCATTTTCAAATTAGTACACCGCCACTGCATACAATATTTAAGTGTAACACTCGATCGTGACTCACTGTCATTGCGCTGAATTTTTCATACAACAAATCCATGTTTCTGTTCCATAATCGTGCTGCCTGTATGATTTTGGTACGTTTCCGAGCAAAGATGAAATTACAGCGCCAACATTTGTAAAGTTTAAGAAAAAGACATTTTTTGCATATTATCGAATGAAAACAATTTTCCACGCATATTCCAGTCGTGCAATTGTAAATTTGTAACATAGTTGTATAATGCTGGTATATAGAAATTAATAATTGTAGAACATTATTAATAACTCTTGTCACAACAACCATAACTTCATAAATATAATTCTGGAATTTTAGAGATTATTAAAAGATGTTTAATTATTATAAAGAATATAAAACATTAAAAAGAAAACCCCAAAAAGGCATATTTTAAAGTACAGTGCAAATACGTTTGATCAACAATTTGACCTGTAGGTCAACATTACCTTGTGGCAATACATAACAGATGCCGGTTTGAATAGTATATGTGATTAAGTTTGAATAATTGATTATGTTAGTATACTTTAATATTCCCAATGTAGTTCAATTATCGGGAACATCTGTCTACTTCCTGCCTACAGGGACGGAGCATTAACCAATCAAAATTGTATAAGACCGGATGTGTTATCTTTGCCTTCATAGGGGCGTAGCATTAGTTTTGTTATGACCAATCAAAATTGTACAAGGCCAGATTTGTTATCTCTGAATTTTCATCTTTGGGTAGAGAAAACAGTCCACGTTTAGCCAGTGACGAGAAAAGTTGAACTTTCTTGACGTGGCGGCCATATTGGCCGCCGCGCTGTTAGATTGTATTTCACGAACATAAGCAAGCGTTGTATAAGAAAATATTCAACAGAAATAAATCGCGATGAAAACTCTAATGAACTGGTGTGTTTGTTACTATGTGTCCCCAATGAACAATGTGTAGTTACGTCCCAAATTAATATATTTGAACAATGTGTATGCAGCATTTTCCGGACATGAAGTTCGCATGTTTCCATATTTCAACTTTATACGAGTGGCCCATCGAAACAATACAATCGGTTATCCATTTTTTCTCTTGAAGTGGGCCGTTTATCATGATCAAAAACGCTTTGTCCTAACTCGATTTCGCATATACCCCTACTATAAGTAATTGTCATTGGCAATATTTCGGGTTTTATAAAAGCAAGTTTGCCCCGAAACATGTTCCTAGAAATAATGTAGTGAAAGATTCTCCAATGGTAGTATAAGGTGCTACGATACGCACGTAAAATACTTAAATGTTAAAGTCATCTTTTCATAACTCAGAACGCACATTTCAGATCTGAATGTACAGTAGAATCGTTCTGCTAGACCATTTTGACTTAACATCTACCATGAAAAGAATCTTTTGTCCTAAAAAGCGGCATTGTATACAAAACATGACGATCCAGAATGTGCATACACCAACGTACAGTCCACAGAAAAATAAAATTATTTCTGAAATATCATAATTTCTTGCATTTGTATAAAAAGCTATGTTTAAACGTGATAACGTTAACATTGTGTTAACTTAAAATAGTAAAAACAGTGTTTTTATACATTTATGTGTAATAAATTGCGTTTAAATGCGTTGTCATGTAGTTTCTACTTTCACTTACGAATATGTATACAAGCATACACATTTGAGACGAATACGTCTGTTTCATCCATCAAATCTGATAAATAAGCATTTTGAAATTGAGTAAAATGATGCACAGAGTTAGTGTTTATACAAAGTTACGTCCAACCCATATTCAGTATGGTGCTTTTTGGCACATTTTCGAGGTAGCGTCTAATGCACATGTTGGCGCAAAATGAAAATAGTACAACATTATTACTTATCATACAATACGAATAACCACACAGGTTAGTTGATTATCGACACCTGTGGACACAATCAGATATATAAAATCATCAATAACTCGATCTAACTTGAAGCGGACCATTTCCATGTTTTTGTACGGTCGCACGTGCTTTCTGCTGCATTTGACATCGGTATTATCTTCTAACTATGTTTTAATGTCGGTTTCTATCCCCGGGCACCAGACGTTACTTTTGGCTAATGCCTTCATCTTCACAATATCTGGGTGGCTGACAGGTAATAAATCAAGCACGCGTTCGCGCAGTATCTTGGGTATTATTACTTAAACCCCCTATTTTATACACCGTTGATAAATTGATATTTCGTGCCGTCGCTCGTAATAGCTTTGGCCACAGGCTGACATGGATTAATCAAGCACGCGCTTGCACAGTTTCTTCGGTATTACTGCTCAAACCTCCTACTTTAACAATTATTGATGAATCGTTAACTCTTTCCGTCGCGCGAACATTATTTAACTTCTGCATTTTGGCATTTAGTTTGTCTGATTTAAACATGCATGCGTATAGAAAGACGTCTATTTTATTGAAGATTATACTTTTTGTACTTTACCTGCTAAACAAATAAATAAAACTCCAGAAGCATTATCACGAGAGATATTAATTATCCGCTAGTATTTTTTTAAGGAAAATGGCCAATGGCCTATGCAATACAACAAAACCCATACGACATTGAACATAAAATAATGAATAAACAACAGTCACTGCAATAAATTAGGTTTTAAAACAGTTTAAAGGTATGCTAAACATGACCTTTAGCCAGTTATAATCCCTTTAAAGTGAATGTATATAATTTACAGCAATACTTACATCTCTTCCATAAGATAAACAGATAAAGCGATATTCCGACGATCCCAATAACAGCACCGACTGATAGTACCATGTACAGTGCGATGTCCTTCGATCCTTCCGTTGAATGATTTGCTAAAATATATAACGTGCTTGTTGCATAAAAATGACAGAAATTAAATCTAATTGATCGAAATGTGAAGCTTTTTAAGATTTCCTTTTAGTAGTATAAGCAGTAGTATAATTGTTCGAATAATTCGAAAAGTGCATAACCATGGTTTGTAAACACAGCGATATCATAAAGCACTGATATTTTCATTTTTGATAATAAAGAAAAAAACTTGAATGGCAGATTACCTGAAATACAAATAGGTTGCACAGTGCAATTTCCAGCGTTGTTCACCAGAACCTCAGAGGGCCAAACAATCGTAGCGCTAACACACTTGTTTGGAATGTATGTTTCACAACAAAAGTATGTTCCGACAGTTTCTTCGTCTAGACTGTGTATGCGCAAACGTCCACCACGACCAGTAGACGACAGGCTTATTTTGTTTTCCAGGGGAGTTTCAAAAATACGACAAGATTGTATTTTTAAATCACATTCTCCAATCGTAAGTGATTTGTTTGATTTGTTTCTGATGACTTTGAATGTCAGATCTGCTTCGGCGGCGCATTCTATTGATGTCTCATTGCCTGTTCCCAGCAGGACTGTTCCGTTACTTTTGAATGGAACTGAAACGTAAATTAAATGGAAAACATGCAATTAAATAATTTTTTCTTATAAATTAAGATAGCATAGCACTACAATTAATATCTGTCCCTTTGATCACCAAATTATTTTTGTTGTCTGCATATCGAATTAGATTTTTGTAAATATAATTACAATATGTAACGCTTTTTATTAACATTGAGTCAGTAAAATTAAACAAAATAAAACTAACAAATTAGTTTTGGTGCATTAGGCCAGTTGATGACTTGATATATAATATGCATATATATTATGTTGAAGATATGAAACGATTAAACATATGTGCTAAACCCTAAACCTAAACACGCATATGTTTTAACTAATAACACTGAATTGAACCAATCGTCGTTTAAATAGATAATGGTATTACTTTTTATAAATCTAACAAAATACTGGGAGAATATTAAAATGGACAATACCCGCTAGGGGGTATTTATATCTGAATGACAATGTTTGTGGTACAACTCGTATTTCATTTTGAAATATAAATATAAGTCTAATGCTTGCAGTAACTATGCAATTGCATTTAATACTTAAATTGCCCTTCCATTCTGAATATAATGTTAATTAAATTGAATGTACGGGGTAGTGAAACGAATATGCCATAATCGTTGCCGTCATACTCGATATCTGACCGTTCGTCCGTCTTTCCGTCCTTCACATTCGTTGCTACTGTGCGAATTCTCTGATACTTATGTTTCGATTTGATGAAACGTTATAAGAAGCATTCCTAGAGGGCGAAAATGCGAATATTGTTAGTTCGTTCTGCTCCCATGGTTTGTCAGTTAGTTATTGCCCTTTGATTGATAACATTACATTGTATAATGATTTTTTTCATTTGCACGCGACACCTTAGGAATAAAAAAGCCAATTTTTATGGAAATGTTTTTACAGGATCCTTATATCCATATGGTTGATATAGGGTGGATATGTGCATATGGTCAGGTCGTTCAGATCAAACGACTTTTCAAGGAGTATGTGCCCATAGAATTACGGTTCGATTCCGCATGAGATCTCGGACACAAATGATCAAAAGTTTGTAAACCTTTAAATGTAGCATGCCCAAAGGCTGGACTTGCCCATGTTGTCCCATTGTTCTGTTCAAATACTATTTGAGGCAGTTATTGCACTGTGACCTTTTCTAATGAATTTTTCGTTTCCGCGCAAGATAACACGAACTGATGATCGGAATTTGATGAAACGGTATATACTATATTAGGGTGGGCATGCGCATATTGTCTGGTCGTTCCATAGGCATGTTCTGGGAAACTGGCCTTTATGCATGAGCGTGAAGTGTCAGCACACCTAATCAAGGATGATACTTTCCGCTGTTATGTTATTTTTTCGTTTAAAGGAAGTCTCCTGTAGAAAATACAGTTTAGGCGAAAAGTTGTCCCTCATTATCCAGTACGGACTGCGCAGGCTAATCTGGGACGTTACTTTACGCACTTACATTAAGTCCAGTTTTTCCCCGGAACGAGGCTCATTATCAGGGAAGTATAACCCTTTAAAACAGATTTGTCCGTTCCCGATCTGGGACACTTATGATCTAAATAAAAAAAAATAAAGCTATGAACAGCCTCCCTAAAGGATGACACGCACATATTTTCATATTGTAAGGCTACAATTATTTTTCCGGAATATGTATTGCCCGTTTATTTATAACATGACATGTTTACAAACGTTTTGTTTTGAAACTGAAACTGGTTTATTTGCTAAAACGCCTATTTCTACATTTAAAACATATTCAATGGCGTTGTACATTATCTATATAAATAATACTATATAAATGACAAATAACGTAAACAAATTAAAAATAATATAAACAAGAGCACCGCCTAGCGGGTGCAGACCGCTCA
>VMBQ01007364.1:0-37880 GCA_007657795.1 Dreissena rostriformis | reverse complement strand
TCTGATCAGCACAACTCTGACTAAAATGGGATGCTATGTTGTTCTGTCTTCAGGGGATGCAGACGTTCAAATTGTTAAAGCAACAGTATAACGATCCCGTCGTAGCACCACAACGTTGGTGGGCGAGGATACAGATTTGCTCATCTTGATCCTGCATTACTCCGAAAGGGACAATAAGACCATCTACTTCCGCTTTTGTGTAAATAAAAAGTCAATGGAATGCAAAGTGTATCATATTAACCTTTTGAAAGAACTCGTGCTTATTCAGGCTGTAATTAATCTTCAATGATTTTCAGCAACGGTAAAAAATGAAGTCTACAGAAGTTAGTAAAACCTGATCCTAACATGACGTCATGTGCTGGTTCATTCTCTCTTCCAAATGTCGTAAATTAGATTTTATGATTATCCAACTCCTTAGTGATAACCTCAATTCGATTAAAGTGTTCATTGTCTCCTAAACTATGGCATTTAATTTTAGATAACAACCATAACGTTTCAGTAACAAGTTATGGACTTGTGGTCCTTCGTATTGTGTTGATGGCTATTTTGGATGCAATGTTGGATTTATGTGTAACATAATTAACTTACACTTTGTCTGATGATATTAATGTGTTCTTTGCCCCCTGAAACCTAGGTAAAGACACCAAATTCATCAAATTTAAGTTGATAGTTACATAGTCATGCTCATAAATTGGTTTTGGCGGCCATCTTGGCGGCCATTTTCGACGCCATGTTGGATTTGTGTGTACTATATTAAACTTAAACAGTTTCTGATGATCAGTATGTGTTCTTTGCCCCTTGAAACCTAGGTATAGACACTAAATTCATCAAATTTGATTGGATAGTTACATAGTTATGATCATTAATAGGTCTTGGCGGCCATCTTGGCGGCCATCTTGAAAAATAAACTTTTCTGAGGTCCGATTGTGGTAAACTTTTGATATGTTTTTAAGGACCTTCTACCCTACCAGGATCAGTTACAATACCTTTTGTAGCAATGTTTTGGGGTCAAAGTGTATATTGACCCTACTATTTTGGAGGTTCGCTAGTTTTAAGGAACTTTTCTTGCAATCTCATTAATATTCATAGATAGGTAAATGTACTAATTTGCATATTTAACTGCAGATCATACTAGGTAATAATCATAATCTTCATTTTAACACCAAACTTTTTTTTCTAGAACCAATTTTGAAGAAATATTTGAGAATTATACTAGCTGAACTAGCTATTTAATCAAAGCCTGACGGTTGCCATAGAAACAGCTCAATAATAACTTATAGCTGCCAAACTGAGATTGTTATCACACATTTTGTTTCTTTATATTGAGTATACAATCAAGTAAGATAGGTGTTGTTTTGCCCCCCTGAGTGGTACACCCCAACCCATCTGGCTGATAGACTATTAATGCTTTGCATTCGGCGTTCAAAGGCGGTGGCCCCAGTTTTAATTATGTTTATGATTCAAGTTGTGTTTCATGTATTGTAATGTATTGTATCGACAATCGTTAACTTGTACAGGCAATTGTAAACTTGCCTAAAATAAAAGACTAGCGGTAGTTATCTCCTGATAATGTTTATGGAGTTTCAATATACCCATATATTCAGCATAATTATTGTATTTGAATATTATTATCGCAATACGAATTATTCACCAACATATATCACATGACTAATACTTACCTAGTTACTTTGATAAACACTAAAATAAATTAGTCACACTGGATTACAGTCCATAGAAACCATCTATGAAAAAATAAGAAAGAGCTCAATCTTATTGTATAACCTGGCCCTTAATAAATGACGAGTGACTTCCCCAAGTGTTCACTTACGATTACTCAGTTTTTTACAAGATGAATACACAAAATGACTTGGAGAACTAAGTGTCAACTTACAATTCTCCAGTGCTTTCCCAGACCCATGTCCCCTCTGTGGTTTTATCGATGCCATCCATCCAAAACTGCATGAGTTCATCTTAAACAAGTAATACGTAAACTGTGTATTACTATAGAACTAAACCAAAAAAACAGTTTTTCGAATAAGAAGTAGACGTTGAAATAGTCCAGTCAATCTAACCCAAAATAGGCTTAACCTCAAACAAATTGCAACAGAAAGTATGATGACTGATTTTGATACTTCAACCCTCACTCTTAAACATATCGAAAGTCTAGAAGAATCTAATAAGGGGAAAACTAAAAAAAAAATCAGTTGTAATTAGTGTCCGTACGGGAAAAAAATATACTCAATCACATAAATGATGATTGTGAATGGTCCGTGTTTTTTGTTTTCTTATCTGCAATTGTAGGTGTCCTATGTTTTGAATTAATAAACTAAACAATAATTATGCATTTTTAAGTTTATTAAGCAAACTTAAAATTGTCAAATTATTAGTTATTGACCAAACAATAGTTAAAAAGTGGGTGGGGTATTTCAGCATCTACAAATTAGACAATGAACGTAAACAGAAATGTGTTTTTTTTCTAAATAAGTTTTATTTATCCAAATGAATCTATATGGTGAAGACAAGTAATCGTATGCTTTTACTATATTTTGCTTATATAAATATATAATAAATCATTGCTTTAACTCATTATTACCTGCTGCACATTTTGGCAGACGATTGATTTAATTAAAAAAGCAAATATCTGCCTTTTGTGGGTATGAACTTTAAGTCTATTGTCCATATGGCACCCGAAAACATTGTTACAAAAGGATCATTGACTTATTATAAGTAATTTCTCATTTTATAACAATACTAAGGTAAATCCAGTGACACAAATATTTGTAAAAAAATGTTATAAAAAACAAAAGACTTTGTCATTTAAGATCATTCGTTTTCAAGTTTATCTTATTTCGGGGTGGATAGAAATGAGATACCCAATTACCCAAAATAAAATCTCAGTCTGTTTAATTTAGTTTAAACCTATTTATTTTAGCTCGATTGCATCGAAAGCCGTAGGCTTATAAAAACGCTCTCGAGTCCGTTTCCTGGGACTATAACCAGTACTTGGTGTCTTTGGGGGAGATCAAAGGAACGCTCCCAGTGGGGTTCTGTTTAATTTACAAGTCAGTGCAGTTCATGCAGTATAACTTGGAATATTGTAACATTCCTGGATGTATTATCCGAAAGTATCATACTATTTTATAGTGTACAACTCTAAATATTAAATGCCCCAAAATAATATATCTACAAGAACACATTGCAACATGCACATAATACATTATTTACAAGAACACAGCACAAAAGCGTAAACAAAAATATCTGATCAACCATATAAATAAGATTTTGAACACCATAGATCCAAACTAATAGTCGTCGGAGAAATTGAATATGCCTTTCTGGTCATTCTTGAAAATGACCCAATTGTTTGGCATGTTTACTTCAAAACTGATCCTGAGTTTAAACAAAAGTGCAAATGCTTTAGTTTTGTAGTTTAGTTATCTAGTGTACATATCTTTTAACAAAAACTATTCCGAATCCGAGTTTATGAATTGTGTGCTGTTCGAACAACTTGTACCCTTACATTCACCGCAAGCAGTGGAGCATTCGAGTCCAGTTTTTATACATGTGCACCTTTTCGAGTCACAATTCTGCTTACATTCACACCTGATTATGTTGAAAAGTTTTCAGGAGCAACCTGGATATCGGTCTTTATAGGTACGAGATGGTCCTGTACTTTTGCCCAACCCAAATATGCCGGGTCAAGTGTTGATTCCTAACGAATCCACTCCTACATCTGCTGTGCTAAATGTTTGTTCTTAAATTCTTCATTTAAAAATATTGAAGCCAAAGTGCAGTTGTTATATTTTTTGAAATTGCTAGTTTATCTTTTTGGAAGGATGTGTACATTTGATCTAAAAACCTATTGCTGTAGACGGATTAAAGTCAATTTGACCAGAAACAAGCGTCTCGTACAAATCAACAAGTTCGTCTCTTGATTCATTACAAGCAGTATACTGTCTCCATAAACTAATTTCAATCTGAGCCTGACATAAGCTGACCGATACAACCAAGGTCATTCATAATACAATATAAAGCACCAAATCACACGAGAATATCTTTGAGGAGACTTGTGTCGTTTTCATTGCATATTAGTTGGACCGCTTTTCAATACAATCGCTGATCAAAGGAAACAATAGCAGGTTGTTCATACTCGCATGCATGCTTGCTGACAAACGATAACGTAGTGTAAATACATAACATATCACCTGGGTCCATGTATACCATTGGTAAAAATACACAAGAAGATTTTTCAGGAATATCTCCCTTTTTCACCATTTACATTGAACCTGCTACTAACAGTGGCCAAGTACCGGTATTTGTGAACGAAAAATAATCTTAGAACCAGTGTCAGTCACCTTTAATGTTGTCACATCTGCAAATGAAACAGGTTGTTTTTGACCTTCTGGCTGTCTGTAAAAATAAGCATCAATTTTCCGGCAGCAATAGGTTCCTCAGCTGAGACTGCGATCTGTTTGATAGGTTTATAACCAAAGTTTCCCCAGGGTAACGCATGCTACCAGACCCATACCATGAAAGGTATTAGGACCAACAAGTGTTCTAAGACTATGATATACACTGTCTGCTACATACTGTATGAACATATCCGTTAGGAAACTGTTTATATATGTGTTATTTGCATGTGCAGCACTTGCTTCAAACTTCTGAGTAAGAAAAACAGAAGCACACACTTTTCAAAATATCAATTACCGGTAGATACATTGAAGCATAGTGATAGAGCAACTGAACAGCTAGTCCTTAATGCAAAGTGCAAAGAACCGACCATTGACGGGCTGCCTGCATGATAGCTTGTCCTATTGAACATTCTTTTAAATAACAATCCTTTGCGCTTAATAAATCTTGTAAAAATTGCACAATTCTTCGTGGCATAAACTGTGTATTCATACCAACAGATTAAATCACATCTGGATTTGGATACACAAACTAGTTGTGTCTGAATAAGCAGTCTTTAAATCATTACTGATAAGCTTTGCTGCTGCTTTCAAAAGTTTCATTTTTTTCTTTATAAGGATCGTCATATCTCTTTGCACAATACAAATCATGAAGTATTAATGCTGCAGTATTTTTCGATGTTTTGTTTGCCATTTATCTCTGTTATAATCGCAGATTCCTCAAAATATTCGTCCAATCTATATTCATTGTATTGAGCTCTATAAGCTTTATCACCACACATTTCCTCATTTTGCCTGCAAAGTCATAAATAGTTATTTGTTTATCCCCATTTCCATTTAAACGTTAACTGTTTTCACGCGTCTCCTGCATCAGCGTCTCTTTGTCTTCCTGAGGATGTCTTGTATTTTTTTCAGGTGTTCTTGTTGGAAGTAGACAGGAATTGCCTTATTGGTTCTGAAATTGATATTGCACATTTGACGGTACACGGCATCTGCAGCTGCTGCTGGCAAGTCGGATACAATTTCCAAACGTGAACGAAAGGCAGCAGCCCAATCATCTTTGTTTGTTTCACAGATGTCTTGAAATGTCCTCAGAAAGTCCAGAGTCCGAACAGCCAATACAGCATGACAGCTTTTTTTCTTAATACAGTTTGCCGGCTAAACAAAACAAGCAGTGTTCTTTAAAAAAAATAAAAGAATCAAGTTTGGATCGTGATGCCCTACATTCAGATTGTTGGTTCTTCTGTTATTTATCCCGGGAAACTTTATTTTGATTACAATACTAATTTCTACATATCACATGAACGAACTAACCTAACCGGGTCTGTCAAATATGGTATTTCTTTGGGGTTTTTTCTTGCTCCGTTTATCGAACTGCACCATTTCTCTGTAAGTTTTGCTGCTTTTTTGCATCGTCTATACAGATGTTGAAAATTATGCACAGTTCCTTGTAACTAGACATTCTGAAATGAGACAAAAACGTGTATACATATAATACAAAAACCCTCAAACTTTTAATTATAATAATTTTGAGCCAGTTTTGTCAATTTTGTTCTAGCGAAAGTTAAATAGCAAAAGATTTTATGGCATTAATAGGCTTCCGTAGTTTTTTGTTTTTCTCGCCACCGCTATAAATCAATTTTTCAATAGAGGAAAATAGCTTTATCAATCAAAAGCATAATATAATGACACGTGAAGAAGAAATATGACACAAAAGACAAAAGGAATGATTGAAGCTTCTTTTTTGAAACGATACATTCTTTTTATATTTTTTTTTAGATTGTCATCAATGTGAAAACTCGAAAACAGATTACATTTTTCATATACGGAAATTCTGCACCGTTAAAACCTGTATGCGCTAAAATATAAATTATTTAATAAAATATATTGATTGACTTACCTTTCTCATTCGAATAAGTCCGTTATATTCAATTTTCCGGCTTTTAAGAAATTATCGAAACCTTCGCCGTATCGATCAAATTTCAGACGATGCTTTTTGTGTGTAGATCTACGGTAGTCGAGAGGGTTCACAAAATATCTTTTAAAATTATAAAAATAAACTCATAAATTTTACAACTTCCCCCACATGAATTTTTCTAGACTTTTTATATGATTAATATAATGCTTTAATCAACATATTTACGCACTCAGAAATTCTGTAACAATTAGTTTGAGGTCAAAGTGTAGATTGACTGGACTAAAAGTGGAAACGGAAAAGGAAAACAAATAGTAATAAGGAAGGTGAAGGTAAGGAAAACCAAATAAAGGCAATATAACACAAACACAAACAAGGAAGAGGGAATAAAGAAGAAAATTAATAATTATAAAACCCGATTGAAGTTAAAATGACGTCTAAAACATATGTCAAAGTTCAAAGTACTTTGTATAAAGCCAGCTATTTTTTCATATAATACGTAAATGTAAACATGTTTTGTTAATTAAACTCCCGTAGTTACGACCTAACTCAAACATACCTGTTATTTGCAACTTCATGAGTTCTTTTTTCACAAACTGGTTTTCCTCCGTAGTCATGATTATAGCTAAGTGGGAATGTTCAGCCATACATGCTTTCTGAAAGGAGAGAAATATCCAATGAAAAAATACGACGAATTACTGCGACCTGAGTCTTAAACCAAGACGGAATGTACACTGTTGGGGATGGGCGCTTATGAAGTTAACTTGGTCACTCAGCACGAAAGCAATACAGTTCATCAACAATCCAAAAACAATAAAACGCAACCACAATTAAGCTATTAATTTCATAGATATTATGTTGACACTGAAAGAATTTCGGACGGGCAAATGAGTTTTTACGCGATCCTCTTTTACAGACAATATATACTGCCTGTTCTGGTGAAAACTGTATTTCATCACACACTTAATATCTGGCAATTATATAGTTGCACATGGTCTAAAGACAATGTTTACGTTTACTCATATGCTATTTTTTAAGGATTGTTATACAAACCTTCGCATCTGTCCACGTCTTCTTGGCATGTGCCTCAATCCTGTAGCATGATGTCTGGAAATGAACCCATCCTGGGGCACAGGCACCAGCAGCTGTTGTGAGATAATTTGGAAAATAAATTATTGCATGAGCACGCATTGCAAAAGTGTTTTTTAATGTTGCATATCTAAACTTCTCCTCGTTGAATGCGACGTGAACTGATTTGGGCATTTCTGACTTGCCGAGTAAAAAATGCGTTCACAAATTTTATTTACGATTTTATATTTCGGCAAATAATGAATGCTTAATCCAATCTTTTGTTTTGATGTTTGAAAAATAACAAACGGAAATGAGGAGATTTTAAAAAGCTCAGTTTGGTAACATGTTTTAAAACAGAACAAACAAAACTTCAAGAAGTTATTGTATCAACGGTAAAAATAAAAATACGACCCTAAACTGGCGTCTTGTGTTTTGTTATGAATGAAACGTAACGGGTAAATACTATAACAATGTAGCAAAGTTATCGAAGTCACGTTTGTTTGTGTATCAACTTGGATACTTAAATCTATTGATAGTGTTTATATAAATTATGAATTCAACCAAGAAGCTTTGATTAGGAAATTGACCGATTTCATAACAAAGTGTTTAATCTATTACATGTATTATGCATATACGTTTTATTAAATCTATTGACGGAGTGTTGGGACCACCGAGACACTTGTACATTCACACAAAATAGTTTTCGATTGTTTTTATATAACTTCTGACTAACAAAATCAATGCCGACTTTTTTGTGTAATTTTATAATAATGATATATTAAGTATATTATTTATTATGAAATTGACCGACAATGTATGTTTGTGATATAAAAGAGAAATGTGTGTTCATATAGACAGTTTAGCTCGATTTCAGATAGGATATACATCGGATTCATTTACTATTTTAAGAACTTGGAAATTACTGAATGTATCTTGATGATAAAAATACGTTTTAGACACTGTTTAAAAGCAGAATCAACTCTCAAAGAACACTTAATCGGACCTGTGTATGCGTTGTCATTCCACCGACTATGTTACATGAAAGATTAAGATAATACGCATTTCCCACACCATAATAGTCGATAAAATGCATACCTAATTGGACACATCCATAAAGAATCAATAACAGCGTAATATTCATCGTGTCCCTGCTTTCACTTCTATGTAATAAAGTTGAATAGCAATGCGACTTGCCTATGGTCTACCAGGTGTTCTTACACACATGGACAGTCAGAACGAAGATACATTTTGAAGAGGTCTTCTGATAAGGTGCCATCAGTCCAACTCAACCACGGTGCATAGAGTCCACGTGTACTGATTTAACACAAATCTACCAAAACAACGTTGGTTCATAAGCTTTCTCTTAAAGGAACTCATTTATGTATGTTTAACGGACCGAATGGTTCGTCTTTTAAAAACAATTGTTAGCGCGAAATCTTCCCTATATCAACATGTATGTTTATAGCATTAAAACATAATGCATATCTTTTTTTTGCGTGCTTGACTTTGGATAAAATTGCGAGTCCTTGCTAAATCAGAGGCATATGAATTGCAATATAAACATTTATCAGTATTTATAATAAGTCAACGTCATTCATTTAAATTGTGTGCACCAGGTTAAACCAACAATATATGTAAAGTTAATGTTTACAAGCCATTGAACGACGTTTTTGACACGCATACTGCTTTAATCTATAACATGTGGAAACCGTCTACTCTACATTCGTTTCTTTGTCTTGGACAAAGTGGCACCGCACACAAGAGTATTATCTAGTTCGTCTTTATTGATTGTGAATTAGTCGGGTAAACACCCGAAACCAAAGCAGCAGACGCCAAATGTGCAAAACAATATGATATCAGATCTGTGAAAAGGATCCACAAGCATTTTCTTTCTTAAACCTAAGCCCTTAAACTTAACCTAAACTGTAAATCTGGACATACCAATGTCCGTAGGACATGGATGTTATGCTTTAGTTAAAAGACGGTAGTATCAGGAGCAAAGGCCCCCAAAATACATCGTTGAACACTTACACGTGCTTGAAACTAGGTTTAAACAGTATTATCATTTCAGCTGTTTTAATTTTCGAGTTAGAAATAACGCCAGTCACCCCGAGGGCAGCGCTACTGGGGGTACAAACATCACGCATATCGACGAGATGCATTCGGTGCAGTCTATAGCAACACCATGATCAAATATTCACTCTCCGGTTTCCGTTTCAATCTATTGAAATAAAATATTTTGTAAAATAAAGGAATTTCATTTCACAATCAACTTTCCAATCAAACAACGACGATATTTGGTCGTTGCTCTGCCGTATGTCTGAGCTCAGTTTTCTAGTTAATCAAACGAATACAAATATATATGAATACAATCAGAAATAACAGTTAATAACATTTTAGCTGGTTGAAGTCGGGACGCGATGTGCCTGGTATGTTGAGACACCGTGATTGATTACGGTCAATATGTCCAAGTGGCAATCTAATGGCTCTCAATAAAACTAGCCTGAACCATATCATCTCCTGCTGGCACCATTTCATATTATCTGGGAAAACATATCCAATCATTGTAATACTTAATATTTAACTGATACACATATATAGGAAGTTGACTCATATGTATTCGTATAAATATAAATATATATAAAAAAAAATATTATATAGTAAAACTTATTTTAGTATAGAACAATAAATATATATATTTATTTCCCACATGATTGTCTTCGCCAAACATACCACGCGCTGAACATATTTTTTATTTGAATTAATCATTAAGTTCACCTAACGAAAACCTTGAACTTCGAATGGACAGTTATTGTGACTATGGAGAACAATTTCCGCTTAAAATGAAACATTGCGTAAAAATGAATGTATCATTTCGTACTAATTTTTAACGTATTTACATAACCCTATGTATGGGCATGCACTAGAAATCAGCCACGCTAACTTGTTAAAACTACGAGTGATGATTAATTAGTATCATACAGATAAATACACCATTATTGTATTTATATGTCCATATTCATCTGTTGAAATCTGCTTCAACCGCTAGCACTTATATGTACATTCCGACTGAGATAAAATAACACTCTGTTTGAATGAAAGACACATGGCGTATCTCAGTATTATAGTTTTCTCCCGTCACACATTGCATGCATTCCTTTTGCATCATAACGGTGACGAAGTACGCGGCAGGATTGCCGAGGACGCCGTGGAATTGTCGTGAGAACTCATGCAGACGGCGTCCAAACACCGAGAACGCATACGTCAGCGACCTATCAGCAAATACTTAGGTTATATTGCTAAGCAACGTCATCCCTAAAACGCACTAGGATCGCCATATGGACGCTAAACAGCAACGCCAAGGTTTACAAAAAATGACTGGTCTGGTCGTAAAGGACGCCAGTGCAGTGTGATGTGGGTATACATGATACGTAAACTCACTTATACTCACGTGTGTATTATCATGCTTGTTTAAATGTTATTCCATTTAAATACTTATTGAAGCATGAACATATGTTACATGTTCCGACTTACTGAACTAAAATATAATTTTATTATATATTGTGTATTCATTATTTCCATAGCTATGTTTTAGGTTATTTAGAGACGAAGTGCCATTCTCATCGCGACAACTTCCAAGTGTGATTTATCATAAGAACATTTGTTTGCTTGATCTTTAGCCAAACATTTACACTTTATACATGTGTCCACATCGTGCTACACGATGTAATGTAACTGTATTGTAATCTGTGAAAAGAATAAAGTACTGTTCAGAACTATTCTTAAAACTTCACAATAATCAAAATACTTCATCAACATTAAAATAAATACATTCTGAATCAGAAATCACATAAAGGTAAGTTTAACACAGGGTTTAATGCATCGGGATGTATTATACTATAATACAAATAAATTTAAATAATTATAGTCGATAACTTTCCGTTGAGTAACGTCTTAACCAACGACCGGTCCGCTTGCCATCCTGAAAATAACCATTTGATCAGTATCGATAAAAATAACTATTAAATACAAGTAAGCACAGAGGTACATATTGCAAACTTAAAATGAAATAAATGTACATGTTTACTCAAGAATAGACCGATCAATCCCGGAGTAAGGGATTTTGCTTAAGCATATTGGCAGACCCCCATCAATTTTCCTTTTTTATTTCATTCCCTTTTTATTTTATTCCATTTTTAAATATGTCGCCCAATTCCATTTGTATGCCACACCCTTTCAAAATAAGCCGCATCCTGTATGTCACTTTTTCAGGTGTCATTTTATTCGTAAATACTGACACAACCAACGTGTTTTTATTTGTAATTAATACTTTTTGAGTAAACATATGACTGGATATTAACAGCGAATTCTTTTAAATAAAGAACATGCCCCATGAAATATATGAATGGATGATTGACTATAAGTACTTAAGTGCAAACAGCACAATTAAGTTACTAACAATGTACACATATTTTTCACGAAAGAGGTCACCCTGCCACTTTTAAGGCCCCCCGCCCCCCGAAACTATTTTCCATCTGGCTAAATCCCTACTAAGTATATGAAACATTACGTATGCGTACATGATTAATTCAACAATGACTATGTTTAAACTTACTGCCTTTCACACACATATCCTTCTGGTTTATCACAGCCCACGTCATTCCACTGAAAGTTATACATCCGGAAGAATGATATGCAATCTTCGTTGCCCCCAGTTTGGTTGGGCTCGCCTGGTGACCAGTCGTAAATCTCAAAACTACAAAATATAACTGCAACCTTAACAAAAAGAACAAGACGACTCTTTCCTACACATGATTTGTTTTTCTTACTACAAATCACTCTGTACTGTTTTTATTTAGAAGGCCATGTTGGATAAAACGTTAAAGCACTTCAACAACTAATCAACGATGAATTAAATGAGTACGTAATATCATATTATTTGAATACAGATGCAGTTATACGCATGAAGGTTGGAGTCAGAACGGCAACTACGACTTTGCTCATATGCTTCACACATTGTGGATATTCACCGAAAACCATACTAAACCAATAGTGGACTATTTTGTTGTATAAAATACAAGTACAACAAAAAATACTTTAATTCACAAGTTTAACGTTACAATTATAATAAAGTACACATTCAAAATAGAATACAAAACAGTGTATTACGTTACCACATTATATTTGATAGATAAAGCATTTGTGTTGGTCATTGCATGATATAAATAGCATGAACTACTACTAAGTTTTTCAAATGGAATACCATTAATGTTCAACGAAATCATTTCTTTATATTTATTATTAATTAGTATTGTCAGTTATCTTTAAAAAATGAATTTATTTATTGATACTTTGGCTGGTCGTTGATATATTTGAATTGATAAATGTATATTGATTCTAACAATATAAATAAAGATACAAATATTCCCACTTGCTTTATATGAGTTTTTATTGACCTGTTTTTCTTAGACACACCAACTCTAAAATTATTAATTCAATAAATATACTTTTAGGCTTTTCATTGTTTATAATGAATATACATCCAAGATATGAACTAGGGTATTTTACACCTTGGAAAGGCTTCTGACTAATATGAATTGCGATGATCTGATATTTGAACTTCATGATTCTAAGCCCTACCAACTCGCCAACAAGAAGGTGTTAAGACGATTGTATTAACTTCATTTCATATTGACTCGGGAAGTTGTCGTTATGTTTCTCTTTTGATTATGAAACCATTGAATAAAAAAGTCGAATTTATGATCTTCTTGATTGCTCTTTTATTTGATTGTCGATGCCATGACGTTATTGTCTATAAAAACGTATGTGTTTTTTAAGTTCGGGACTAAGGATTTGACATGCCTTTCCATCGGCTTAAGCCACCAATGTGTTTTTACGATACCCGCTCCAAGGCGGTGACCCCATAATTAATCGCGTTTGGTTTACGAGTGTCTTTAATTTAATGTATATGTTGTCAAATGTGTTCGTTCCTTTTTAGGGAATTATTGCTGGTCTAAGCGAGAGCTTATGCATGTCGTCATATCGGTTTTAACTATCAATGCTTTGAATTGACCGTTCCAATGCGGTGGCCCTAGTCATAATTAGGTTTATGTTTCAAGTTGTGTTTCATGTACTGTAATGTTTTGTATCGGCAATCGGTAACTAGTATAGGCAATTGTTAACTTGTCTCAAATAAAAGACTAGCGACAGTTAAGTATTTATCTCATGGTAATTTGTAGTTTCAATATTCTTTTATATTAAGCAAACCTACTGTATTTACATTTAATTATCGCAATAGGGATCATTTGCAAACATTTATAATCATTAAACTTACCTGGTAACTTTGATAAACAATAAAATAAATTAGTCACAATGGATTACAGTCAAAATCATTAAATTAGCCTATAGAAACCATCTATGAAACACTAAAAAAGAGATCAATCGTATGCAAGAACTTCGCCCTTAAGAATTGACGAATGACTTAGTGTCAAAAAGATAACACAAACAGAAAAAAACACCCGACACAGCACAACAACAAAACAAACAGGCGGACATAATAAACAAGATGTATTTAACAGGAATCACACATTGGTATTTTCTTCACTAGATCCCAAAGTCAATCCATTTAAGTGTTCACTTACGATTTCTCAGTTTTTTCCTAGATGTTAACACAAAATTACTTGGAGTACCAAATATTAACTTACAATTCCCCAGTACTTTCTAATAACTTGGAGTGCTGAGTGTTACTTACGATTCTCCAGTTGTTTCCCAAACCCATGTCCCCTCTGTGTTTATATCGGTGCCGTCCATCCAGAAACACATGAGTACATCTTAAACAAGCCATGCGAAAACCGTGTTTTCATCTTAAACAAGTCATGCGTAAACTGTGTATACATCTTAAACAAGCCATGCGTAAACTGTGTATACATCTTAAACAAGCTATGCGTTAACCCTTGTATACATCTTAAACAAGTCATGCGTATACTGTGTTTACATCTAAAACATGTCATGCGTACACTGTGTATACATCTTAAACAAGCCATGCGTAAACTGTTTATACATCTTAAACAAGCCATGCGTAAACCGTGTTCACATCTTAAAGAAGCCATGCGTAAACTGTGTATACATCTCAAACAAGCCATGCGTAGACCGTGTATGCATCTTAAACAAGCCATGCGTAAACTGTGTATACATCTTAAACAAGCCATGCGTTAACCTTGTATACATCTTAAACAAGCCATGCGTAAACTGTGTATACATCTTAAACAAGCCATGCGTTAACCGTGTATACATCTTAAACAAGTCATGCGTATACTGTGTATACATCTTAAAAAAGCCATGAGTAAACTGTGTTTTTCAACTGCATGTATACATCTTTAACCAGTCATACGTAGACTGTGTATTTCAATTGCATGTATACATCTTGAACAAGTCATGCGTAAACTGTGTATTTCAACGGCATGTTTCCATCTTGAACAAGTCATACGTAAACTATGTATTTCAACGGCATGTATGCATCTTAAACAAGCCATGTGAAAACTGTGTATTTGTATAGAACTAATACAGAAAAAAAACTTTTGTTTAGAAATATGAAATAGACGTTGAAATTAGAAACGGAAAACAAAAACAAATAGTAATAAGGAAGTAGACGCAAAGGAAAACCAAACGAATACAATATGACACAACCCCGAACAAGGACGAGGCAATATATATTAGAAGAACATTTAGAAGAATGATACCGATATATTTTATAATTATATACACACCAATTTAAGCTAAAATGACGTCCTAAAACTAGTTCACATTTTAAGATTCTTCGTTTAAAGTTATTGTATCTTTTAAAACGCAATGTATACGTGTTGCGTTAATTAAACTACTAAGGTTACGACCTAACTCAAACATACCTGTTATGTGCAACTTCATGAGTTCTTTCTTAACAAATTGGTTTTCCTCAGTATCCATGATTATAGCTAAGTGAGAATGTTCAGCCTCGCATGCTTTCTGAAAGGAGAGAAATATAAAATAAGTAACGAACGGATTCGGGACGAATCGGTCGGACTAGTAACCGATAGTAACTTCCATCTGCGAAGTGATTACATGAGCATATTTGTTAAACTGTCATTTGACTGATTTAAACTATTTTCAATATCCGTAATATTTTGATCAGATGACTGATAATGGTGGATGGCTACGAACACTGTTGCATATTCAACAGTGTGATGATCTCATATAGTATTAGTCGCAACATGGTATCTACGACTGGGTGCTCATAGATATGATCCAAATGCTCTATATTTGAAAGGGGTTGGGTGCTAATGAATTTTACTGGACCATTCAGCACAAGAAACAATATATTCGATCAGAACTCTGGAAAATATAAAACGCAACCACAATCAAGCTTTAGTTTGCATAAATGGTATGTTGATATGAATGAATTTCGGACGGCGGTATGAGGTGCCTGGCTTTATACGTTGTTCTTTTACGTCCAATATGTAATTACTGCGACTGGTGACAATTGCATTTCAACACACACGTTTGTATCTCGTCATTACTCACTGCCGGATCTAAAGACGATGTTGAAATTTCAGCTATTTTAAAGGATTGTTATACAAGCCTTCGCATTTGTCCACGTCTTCTTGGCTGCTGCCTCAATCTTGTAGCAGGACGTCTGGAACTGAATCCACCCTGGGGCACAGGCGCCAGCAGCTGTTTGAGGAAAATAGGAAAATATATATTTCACGAGAAGCATTACTTTGTGCGAATATGGGTTTGTTCATGTCACATAGCTATACTTTAAGGTCAAAGGTAAAATCGAGGTTACCTTAAAATTATAACATTGGCCATAACATTGACCCATTGCAGGTAGCGAATTCATCTTTTGCTTGCATATGTATCTCATCGAGCCATGCAACGTTGAATGCGACGTGCATTAATGTGACAAGTTGTGACTTATCGAGTAAACAATGCGTTGACGAATTCAATTTTCTATTTTGTAAGTCGTTGAGAATGGTTACTTAATCACATCATTAGTTTAATGTTGAGCACACTACCCTACACAAACTCAATTGAGGATGTTTGAAAAAGCTTAGGGTTTAACCTTTTTTTCAAACAAAACATACAATGTGACGATTGTATGCTCTGCAAAAAAAACAACATACACACCTTAACTGCTCATCTTGTTATAGAAACTGCTATTATAACAATAAACAAGATTGAATTAAAATGTCAGTAGCTTACAAACACTTTTAGCCATTTACTGTTAGACATGAATCCATATCTCTTTCACAGATTGTGTAGTTGTCGATTTGAAATAAATGTTCTACAATTTGCCACTATATCACGTGATTTCGAATATATCATGCCACGCTTAGATCCTAACTCAGCACGCCATGCAAATTTCAGTGCAGTTATATTATGTTAAATTATAACTATCATGAGACGGCTATCGTTGTGTGTAAATCATTATAATAAAATTAAAATAATTATGTGTGATAATAGGTATCGTCCGTACATCGTTCATCGTCATTTATATACAACAGCCGTCTTATTTGTTTGAATTAGAGATTGAATAGTACCCCTTAATCTGACACTATAATGTTATATTAAAGGTGTTATGATTTCAGAAGCATTAATGCAAAAGCGGCTTTTAAGACTCACCTAATTGTACGCATCCATGAAGAATGAATACAAACGTCAGATTCATTTTGTCCCAGCTTTACACTTCTACATGTATTAACTGTAAATAAAGTTAAAGAGAAATGCGACTTAAGTATTTGTTAGCAGGTGTTCTTAAACACAGGGACAGTTAGAACGAAAATAAATTTAGAAGAGGTCATCTGATAAGGTTTCATCAGTCCAGCTGAACCACGGTGCATATGGTTTATGTTTACTGCTTAAACACAGTCCAACTAAACCACGGTGCATATGGTTTATGTGTACTGCTTAACCCTTTGCATGCTGGGAAATGTGTTGTCTGCTAAAGTTCTGTCTGCTGAATTTCTAAAATTAGCATTTTCTTCGATTATTTTTTTCAAAGAATACTATCAGAATAGCAAAAAGTTTGGATCCTGATGAGACGCCACGTTCTGTGGCGTCTCATCTGGATCCAAACTGTTTGCAAAGGCATTTAAAATTCGGTTCCAGCGCTAAAAGGGTTAAACAATCTACCAAACGACGTTAGTTTTTTTACTTTCTCTTATAGTTACATATTATGTTTGTATGTTTAAAGGACCGAATGGTTTGTCTTTTTAAAGTTTGCTTGCGCAAAATCTGCACCGTAACAAAATGTTTGTTTACAGACTCAAAAAATGCAAATATATAGTTTTGAGTATTTGGCTTAGAACAACCATTCCTGTTAAATCACAGATTTATGTATAAAAATAAACAATGATCGATATTTTCCATAAATTCAACGTCATTCTTATTATGTTTTCTTCAGGTAAAACACACAATTTATGTGAAATAAATGATACCAAACCGTTCAACTACCAATAACTAGAATAACTCGGTCACTTACATTTCCAACTGCGTCGGCAAAAAAAATGTCATCTCTTGAAAAGAAGTTTTTATATTGAACTTTTAACTATATGTACTTTATTAACACCAACACGAAAATGCTTTTCAACACATAACTGAGACAAATTACACACGTAATCGTTACCTTCTAAACCCTTTCATCGTTTAATATTTAACGTATGATATGAATGTGTTGTATTTTATTCGCGTACAGCCAAAACAATCAAATATAAACTTCAGGTTGAAGTTTTTTCTTATTGAAATTTAATGTTTTGTGAGATAATCTTTTTATTTGTTAGTCTTTATATAGCTCTGTTGTCTGATCCAGCTCAGTTGTTTTGTAAATCAAACGAAATACAATACATATGAATAAAATCAGAACTCACAAAAAATATCATTTCAGCTGGTTAAAGCGGGGAAGTGATGTGTCCTGGTATATTGGGGCACCATAATTGATTTACTGCCAATATGTTCAAGTGACAAACTAACGACTTTCGATAAACGCTTTTAGAACCGTATCGTCACATGCTGGTACCACTCTATATTATCTGGGAATACTTCTCCAATCGCATCAGTTCGATCCACAATATTTGACAGATACACATATATACAAGAAACAACCTTATTGCGTTTAATTAGTTTTCAACAGTGCCTGAGCGGCCTAGGAAATGAGTGGTTTTTTAAATATTGAACTACATGTACTATATAGACAGTGAAACCACATGCCTTTTCAATATATACCTAGTGATGTGCCTGGTATATTGAGACACCATGATTGATTTCCTCCAATATGCACAAGCGGAAACTAATGGCTTTTTATAAACGCACTTTGAACCGTGTCGTCACACGCTGGTACCATTGTAAATTATCTGGGAAAAACTTCTCCAATCGCATCATTTTAATTCCCAACATTTAACTGATACACATACATTTTTGTATATTGGGAATTGCCTCAGTTGCGTTTGACTAGTTTTGGCTTTTTTAGTCAGAAGCGGCTTGGTTAAGAATCGGAGACGGAGCTACAGTGAATAACTTGTCGTTAATCAAGAAGGCTACACCTGTATATTAAAACGCTTAGCATTGTGTTACTGATGTTTCTTTCGCAATCACTTTGTGTAGTTTTCCGAAAATTGGATTGAAATGATGAGCCAGACTTTCGGATTTTTTCCAAATCTCTCGAACTTGTTGTTGAACATGAACTGCTATGTTCACGCGCATGCGTTAAGACTGTCAGATGTAACATGATTGAATTCAACACAGTCAATCATACGTGCATGATTGGAAGCAATACCACAGACATAACCTTTTCACCTTGTTGAAAGAAACGGTTTGGCGCATATATGTGGTAGGAACATGTTGATTTGCAACTGCTAAAACAAGTATTATTTCTCCTTCTGATGATGCTGCTGCTACCACTACTACGTCTATTTTAATTACAAACACTTGTTTTCTTAAACAACTATTCGTGTTGCTGCTGCTTAGGCTCCTGCGTGTACTTTCCATTTAATAACAGCGTCTCTATCTAAATCTCTCACTAACCTACACCTGTGGTTATGTATATGGCTTAAATTAAATGAAGTTCGAACATACCATATTTGTTCTTACATGGCGTAAAATACTTAAAGCGTAAGCCAGCCGTGACACAACTAACTGAAAAATTGATGACATATTTGAATTTTTCTCATATTGTGTTTCATTATGTCGTTTATCAATAACTTAAATGCTCAAGGGTATAAAATGTTCTTTTTAATAGTTACAATCGCTGAATGCTTAGAAACTAAAGACTATTTGCATAAACTACGGTTAATTTGCTATCCTGCGTCCTATGGGACATCATTTACATCTGATTGAAAACTAAACTTACGTTGTTGTTTTTATTAGGCGAAGCCAAGCTTTATTCCTTTTTTAGTTTTAATGGCGTGTTTGATATTTTATTCAGGTTATTAGTCACTTGGTTTAATACAATAATTGCGGGTTTAACAAGAATTTGTATAATGTTTCTGCAGTTCATTATTCCTATATAGCCAATGCCCAACATAGTTTATGCGCGTATTTTCAGTTGCAGTGCGACCCACCGATGGTAAAATTCAGACACTCATGCTACTACAGATCCACCTTCGTTCGCCAGTGGTTACAATCAAAGTTTCAGTGCGAGGCGATGGGGCACATCTTCTAGCGGTAACCGATGCGGAAGAGAATGATTTTGTGTACAATGTACTCTTTGCGGACCAGCCAAATTCTAAAATCTTTACCGGTGGATTTCGACTTATGGAAGAGTCGACTTAAAAATGGATAACCGGGGAACCGTAGACATTTGCCAACTAGAATCCAGAGTAACCGTCGCGAGCGGTCGGGGACACAGAAGAACTAGAGGAATGCATGTGTATCACAGGCCAATGGAACTGGACTGACATTTCATGCAGCCAGACTCGGATGTTTGTATGTGAATTATAAGTACAGGTACACTGTATTCAGAAAGAAAAACAACACACACCGTTCATTCTTTACATAATTTTATGCATTTTAAATGTATTTGGACAAACACACGCTGCCAATAATGTATTCTTCCAATTGAAATTACCTGAAAATCGGGTTTGTTGAGTTACAGTTTTAAGTCGACCGACACAATATTTACTCTCGAGTTTTAAGAACACGAAAGTGGAACACGCGTAACTGATTTAAATAACAATATGAGTTCAGCGTATTTTAATCGATTATATCATATAGGTGAAAAGGCAAAACAATAAACGACATTCGTATTTACGCGGCTTTTTTTCACCAGGCAGCATTGAAATCGAAAGACAATGCCTACCTTATAGGGTTTACTTAATAGCATGAATGTTTTCCCTTCGGACTGGAAAATCGATAAGTCGGAAAATCAACGAAATTATTTGATTGAAGGACACGACTAGGTTCACAGTGGCGTTTTCTATTGTAGTCCAGTAACAATTGTGTTTGCAAATGAATTATTTTAGAAGTTGTTGATATTTTCTTCGAAGATATAATGATAAATGTCTTGCTTCTCCGAAATCTCTGAATTCTGACCACTTTATTTTATTCTCTAGCGATCATCATAGCAGGTTTTGTTCGCTCGATTAAATATTCTATCATATTGTCGAACAAGTCGGTGCAAATTTGGAAGACTTTGGAAATGTTCAAAATAAACGCCGAATATGTACGTTTTTGCGGCGTCAAGGCAAGAACGCCGTAAGGTTGCCATGAGGACACCGTTGACGCAGAGGAAACCAGTAAACAATAGTGTCGTAGAAGAACGCGAAGAACGTAGTGCGAGCACCATGACGTCGCCGAAAATCCACAAGGCTGTCCTCCCATATGTTTTTTGTTCGGCCGATACCCAACCGGTAGTATAGCAACCTTCTTGTCAAGACCTCGTGCCTGGTCAATCCAGACGGCAACTGTCTTATTCTTGAACGAGTCTAGCTTTTATAATGAGTCGTGGGTGTTATTAGAGCCACTCCAGCATAATGTGTGCGTCTTGTTCGTTCTATTGCCTGCTGACAATCTTTACTGTT
Organism: Dreissena rostriformis; assembly: GCA_007657795.1. NCBI lineage: Eukaryota > Metazoa > Mollusca > Bivalvia > Myida > Dreissenidae > Dreissena > Dreissena rostriformis. The sequence goes on along the minus strand of VMBQ01007364.1, from coordinate 16,437 downwards.
TAGTCTTTTGCTCGGTTTTCTATACATCTGGCTCCAATGGCAGACGGCGAGTACTTCCCTCTCACAGGAGAGAAGGAAACCTTAGACTTTGTCATAACTTTGAGCTACTTAAAATTATTTAAATTAAATGACGAGTCACACATTCAAGCGTTGGCGGGGGTCTAGTGCCCAGCACTCAATACTGATTGCGACGCGATAAAAGCCCATCATTTCGTTACACGCGACGAAGAAGAGAACGATTTCATTGACAATATTTCATAATATGGGTAAATTTCGCAGTATGGGCTGGCGGAACTTGACCTATGGCAGAAACGACTTATGAATGGATCAACGTGGATCCGATAACATTTCACAAAGGGAAGAGTCGTGATTTATAGTTTGTCGATAGAAAAGTGCACGTGCAACACTTTCAGTTGGACCGGGACGGTTATTTCGTGTTAACTCGTAAGATATATATATATATATATATATAATGAAAAGTGGCCACTTTATGCTTTTTTTAATGTCGTCGTTCACGGTTTTACAATCGATTTGTTTAACACTAATACCGAACGTACATCGCCGAGCAGAAATTACATGCGCGTGAACATTATAGTGTTTTTAATATATATGCAGTGCTTGTGTTTAAGACGAGTGTCTAAATGTAGTTTTCTAGCAAATGTATGTTATGTAGATATTATTTTGTGTAGGTTATTTACAATGCATAACTAATATATTTGTTGGAACATGGCATTCATACGTTAAATAACCGTTAAAAAATATATGTTTTGAAATAGGAATGTAAAACTGATTTTGATTGTTTTGTATGCAATAGCGATCTATCTGACAAATTAAGAACTTGCAATTCACACATTTGAATCCACAATATAACTGTCTATCTTCGGTTAGATAGATAGATTTATTTCGGAGAAAGCATACATACACACAATGCATTTAAAACAACATGTATAATGGGCAGAAAAGACTGATTTGAAACAGAAATTACACTAAATTTGACACATAATACAACGGGATTACAATTAAGTGTACTTTTTTACGACATACATGGATTATTTTGAAGTGTTTCTTTGTAGTGTTGACAATAACAGTATTAATGAACATTTTAATGAACAGCTAAAACACATATATGACTTGATGTGTTTTCCTAGTAAATCTGATTTTGTTTTAGTTTTAGTGTATGTGTGTTGTGTATATATTAAAATTGTATTATGAACGATTTGCTTAGCTCTAGTTAATTCGTATTGTTTCCATTTTGATAGTTTGTGCGCTTATACTAATAATTTTTTTTTGCAAATAGTAGTTTTATTTGAATAAATTACGGCTTTTTGAAATTTCTATTAAATTGGTTGCCTATACTTAATAGAATTAAGATCCTTATATTAAGTTAAATCGCAAAGTTGATAACAGTTATGTTGTATTTGAATTAGTTTAAAACACCAAATACAATGTCTATTGATATGTTTGTTTGAACGAACTAGGTTTTAACTTTCTATTTCATTAAACGATGAGATTGAAAAGAAGAATTAAATCGAACTTTCTGATCTAAATACATAGTTTTGCCGCATTTTTAATTAATAGCTTTGCAACAATTTCGACATAGTTGTGCGCCGACATAGTTGTACGATCAAAATGAAAATGGCATCTTTTTATCTCCATTTGCCGTCAATAGCGTTCCAAGGAAGCGTTAAAGGTGAAGACGAAACTTGGAACTGTTTATCACATGATTAAACATAATATTTAGGGCTAATTGTACACATAATATCGAAATATTTAAATATAGTTAATACATAAATAGACAACGAACTTTGATATAATAAATATGTTGAAGAGTAAATTTATTTTGAAAACCGATTTCAAAGACAATTATAGTATTTAAATGCAAAAGCGTTGCTCACAATGTGTAATTATAGACACAATTGAAATGGATGATTTGAAAGAACGACGAAGAAATTGAGTAATAAGTCATATTGTGTATGTAAAGCACATAAGACGATGATCTAAGTCGTCCAACAACATGCAATATGCATACTTAAGCATTTGATTCCGGGACTATTAACTCGTACAGTATAGTGTAACAGGATAAAAGTGGCGTTAAAGTACTAGCAAATGTACTTATAAGATGTTATCTAGGCTAAAACGAGAATTGCGAGCCAACTTAACCAATGACACTTTCGTACTCGTGACAATTGAAATTTGAAAAAAAAAAACTTAATTGTGTGCGTTGAAAGCAAAATGTTAAATCTGCCTTTGAAATCAGCGGTGTTTGAACCTTCTGATTCTCAGTCGTAGATGTGTCAATGTGAAACGAATCAGGCACAAACGTTGCTTTTCAAACGCAGCGTTTCATTGCTAATGTTATTAACTATGTTTTTAATAAGTATCGCCAATGTTTTAATGTACCGTTTCCTGTTAATACGTGTAGTTTCGGTCTGTTTATTTATTGCGCATTTAGAAAAAAAAATGATTTAATGGATTATTGACGCAGGAAGTAGCGATTGAAGCTCTGGTGCACCAGACTGGATCTTTGACCCACATTATATAATACATTCTTAATTATATCGAAAGTGCAATTAATGTTTTGCTCGTAAACAAAATGTCCAACGTGTACCTTCTGTCCTAGTACTTAGTAGACATGAATTATCATTTCCGATCAATTTCTTTTGAACAGATTGACCGATTGGCTTGCTACTTCCCATGTGCATTGGCATTGAACAGTAGATAAGCCCTATTGAAATTGGGGTCACTAGACCGAAGGTCAAGGTCACTGTCACAATAAGTGTGAAAATCGTTTTCAAGCAATAACTCGTCAACGAATTGACCGATAAGCTTGATACTTTACATGTGCATAAGCCTTGGACAGTAGATGACCCCTTTTGAAATTGGGATCACTAGGTCAAAGGTCAAGGTCAATGTCACAATAAGTGAAAAAATCGTTTCCGATAAATAACTTGTCAAATAATTGACCGATTGGTTTGATACTTCATATGTGCATTGGCCTTGGACAGTAAATGACCCCTACAGAAATTTGGGTCACTAGTTCATAGGTCAAGGTCACTGTCTCAATAAGTCTGAAAATCGTTTCCGATCAATATCTTGACAACGAATTGACAGATTGGCTTGATACGTCACATGTGCATTGGTCTTGGACAGTAGATGACCCCTATTGAAATTGGGGTCACTAGTTCAAAGGTCAAGGTCACTGTGCCATTAAGTGTAAATTTGGTTTCCGTTTGATATATCATCAGTTTTGTTGTAAAAAATCCCGTGTCAATGCCCTGTTTGGGGGAGGCATATGTCTCCGACCGCGGAACTCTTGTTTTATTCCTGTTCATTGTTTCCAGCTGATTTTGACCAATCATACACTGCTTTTGTAAAACTGTTATATTATATAATTTAAAATAGTAAATAATAACAAAGATTTGTGAACCAACAACATAGTGTTTAAGCCTTCTAGAGAGAAGAGGATTAATATAAGACTTGAAGCTTTGTCCCATTTGACTCTTCTTCCACATAATATGATTGCCCGGGAGATTTTAAAGGAATGCAACTCATTGTCTTCTATGGGTAAATGTTTTGTTATTTTTAAATACCTAAGTGCATTTTGTTTTTTGCAGACCAGCCGTTCAGTTCATTATGTCAATATTTGGCCTCTAAAATATCGCCTTGCCCTAACAAAAGCAAATCGACATTTTGCAGCCAACCAGTACAAGGAAGCTTAGCATTGGTACTTTAATAAGAACGTCTCGATCATTCCCTAAGAGGTTATTGTCAGCTCCATTAACTTATCAACTTGATCGTCTCACCGTGTATCTGTGGCAATTCAAAGGCGAAAAATCTTGATACGGATTACTAATTTACGGAACTAATAAAATGTCCTCTCGAAACTAAATTGAAAATTATAAATTCTATCGGCCTTACCTCACTTCTTTACAACTGTTTATGCAAAACCCATATTGTGTATGGACTCCACATCAGGCACATTATGAATTTCAAATCAGTGTTCCCTACTTTCTATCAAATCTAAACATCTTTTACAACACTTAGGTTATCATTAGACGAGAGATGCGTTTAATATTACTTATTGGACAAGTGAATACACTGCACAAAACAGATGATTCGATCTTTTTTAATCTAACTTGACCATTTGAAAAAAGTACCATAATGTTTGGCTCACTGATTAGTGTTTCACAATTGCGTGATCATGTTTGAAAATATCATCATCGAGGGTTACTAGTTTTGTTAAACAAGAAATCGTTTATTCTGAGAGGACATTGGATCTTTGAAATTTCACCACAACTTAAAACCCGATTTCCTGTCAGATGTGTGTGGTAGATCTGTGCATATATCTTTTAGGCGGTCTATTAACACTGTTTGGCTGGTATATATCAACCTCAATGATACTGTGTCATTGTTGTAATCCTGCAAGGTCAGCTCCTTAAATAGCATGCCATGTAAATAAGCGTGTGTGCTATGAGGTGACAGACTTAAGTCAGGAGCATGTCACAGATGGCCATTTGTGTTTCGTTTTGTTCCTTTCAAAGGTGAACCCATTTAGAGAGAAAAAGCATTCCCGTTTTCTCAAGGTATAGTTATTTCGGTATTATATGGGAGTTTTGTTTATGAAAATATCGGGTCGTCCTTAAAGCTCAAAAGCATTTAGCCTTACTCTATAGCTTACTTTACAAGCGTGTTGTGAAAACCATACAACACCGTACTCATCTGCTTTTTCAGTATTTTTACTCTGCCAAATGATTCGTGTTGTAGTTCTAGCCAGAATAATATGGAATCTGTTCAGTATAAAATCTCCAAATAAACGTATAATATTAGATAGCTCTAGCTTTGCGATTTACTAGGGTAATGTATACTTCAAATTCTTGCTTGTTTGAAGAAAGGGACATTTCTGTGATCGCAGCCACATTTCCTGGAGTACACTTGATCTGCAGTTCAAATGGGAAGAAGATACTCAACATTGTTACATGGAACAATACTAAATGATTTCCTCGTCGGTCGGACAAAATAATAATGCTACAGTTGTTCAAAACATATTCTTCATTATCCACAGTTAAGCCACAAAAACGCGGTCGCAGCAATCGCCTCGTAACGGCATCTTGTCAATTGGTGCTATGCAAGTTCCACTGATATCGCGAGTTTATACTATGCAGAATGTAAATTTAAACAGGTATTATTATTGTGATTTGATTAAAGTTGAATTTATTGCTTTTTTAAATTAATCGTTTGCAATTCATCACACTGAAACGAAGTAATGCATTATTGGTTCTTTCACGGTATTCATGTATTTTACGAGTTTGACTAAATAAACACACACAATCTCTAAAAGTACACGCTTGTATATTACAAATAGATTTAGGTTCAACTTAGTACAGAACCTATATGTGTCGTTTAATAAACTTAATAAGAAATATTCATTTGATATTGAATACTCATGACATTATTGTTCTCACTCGGATAATGTCCTACTTATGTGTTTTCAAAAAAAATCCGTGATGTAAGAGTCATATGAAGACACATCGTTTAATGGCAACTAATGGAATATATTATACTTGAGAAATAGGACTTTTAATATATCTGCTTATACACATGTATATTGTCGGTAAGCATTAAATGTATCGATTATGTGATTATATTTTGACAACTAGATAGTATTACTAATGCGTAATGTTTACTTTGATTGAAAGTTTGAACGTCAGTTTTCAAGCATTTAAGAGTGATTTTTTTAGTACACGCCTCGTCATGTAATGATTTTTGTTGTGAAAATAAAAAAACACTTTTCAAAGTGCTCGATTTTTCATTATAAAAAAGGTTTCTAGAGATTGACTTATCTTATTCCTTAACACATTGAATTAATAAGTTATTGATATTGATTATGTTTGGGGAAATATCAATGTTGTTTTATATCTGTTTTTAATATTTACTATGCAGCATCAACAAACGTGGCGTCACTCGAAAGATTATTTGATTCAAACAAATATGAATTACTGTGCTTCTGGTCAGCGGATCAAAGCTCGTCAGTGATGGAACTTAGCAAAAACGAATCTCGATCTATTTGTTACGAGATGATAGGCAGAAATGATCCGGGTTAATACAAGTGAGTGATATAATGATGACTTTAGCACAAATACATATTTACAAAACAGGTTACAAATCGCGCGAACTTAACATTTACCCGTACACAGAGGGCACCATTAAGCTTTAAAACTGTACAGGTCACAATACACGTAAAGATTTCCTACACACATTCAATGTAAAAGCAATAACTTAAACAGAAAATAAATTAACATTTTGCGCATAGATACCCTCATTACATACCTTTTCTTAAAGAGCATTTCATTCCAAATTGATATAAACAATAAAAATGATAGATCATGCGATCTGTAAAAAAAACTCTCCACGAATCACAGGTCATTGTTTTACGTCCATCTGTTTACTGGCTACTCTCCAGTTAAAGGTAAACCGCCAAGTGTCAAGGTCTCACCATGTGGTCTCCATCCTCACAGCAAAACATTGAATTTGTAGTACACATCGATGGGTTTCCTGCCACACACAAATAAATATTAATAAATAAAGCCGCGACAAGTGCCCATACAGAGAATCGTGTCATCACATAAATGGTGTTGACTTTTTTTAGAGAGTATACCATTGCACACCGAAACTATTATGTATACTGTAACCTACACGATACGGAAAAATCGTTTAAAGGAACACAATCGTGAAAATGCAATTTACCATATTTTATGAGTAATCTCCCGGCTTGAAAGTTGGATCATGTATTTTAAAAAAAAGATGTGCATTAGTGGAACTCTTGTGAGAGTTGTATAACAAATGAGAATAAATCAACGTAAAGCCCCATCGCTTCAAAGAATATAATGAAAAGTAATATATGTTCCTCCACAATTATTATTATTCCGTGTGTTTTTGAGTGCAACAATGCGGATTCTGTTAATTAAAACACAACTTAATCTTCGCTGATGCCATTATATTGGTATTACTAACCTTCTTACAACGTCAGACGTCAAACGTATGACGTCATGACGTCACCCGTCTTATGACATCATATAGCAACAACGCTCATAGTGATGAAAGAAACCTTTACGAGCAGACGCATGATCGAAGCTCCGAAAGAAAACATAAATAAACGAAACATGCAGAGTATCATACAATACCTACGCCGTCCGATATGGGGAGGAGACACTTCCGGTAAGTTAACACACCGGATCGGAAGTGTACCGCTCATCGACATCATGCAGGGGGACTGTTACGGTTGGGAAGCCAGGGGAAATGCGCCAGAAGAAAACACATCAACTCAAGGCAACAATGATGGTGGCAACAACAACAACAACAACCATGCTGACCATTTCGATCAAGAACTGTTGATCAATGCCACGGTAAAAACAACTCCGGCTCAGCGGTACCACTCGCTGAGTGATGTCGTGGAAGAGGATGGGGAGGAATATGATGACGCTGAGGATGAGCCCGATTATAATGACCAGGTCATAGACGATGATGATGAATCGAATTATTTTAATAATATGACTAGAGATGATTAAAACGTGCATGTTTTATTAAAGAAGATTGTTTTCTTATATATTGTTCTTATTTGTGTGCTAATAACATTAAAATACACATCTACATTACAAATTCCGGATAACAATTTAACGTTACTATCTAAACGTTCTGAAAACATTGCCATGACATTAAAACAGGAGGCCAGGATGCAAATGTCTTGTGCTTACTCGTTATATGACGCATTCTACTCTTTTTACGCTTTACATTTCGCATGCGTGATCATGTTTGAAAATATCATCATCGAGGGTTACTAGTTTTGCAAAACAAGAAATCGTTTATTCTGAGAGGACATTGGACCTTTGAAATTTCACCACAACTTAAAACCCGATTTCCTGTCAGATGTGTGTGGTAGATCTGTGCATATATCCTTTAGGCGGTCTATTAACACTGTTTGGCTGGTATATATCAACCTCAATGATACTGTGTCATTGTTGTAATACTGCAAGGTCAGCTCCTTTAATAGCATGCCATGTAAATAAGCGTGTGTGCTATTAGGTGACAGACTTAAGTCAGGAGCATGTCACAGATGGCCATTTGTGTTTCGTTCTGTTCCTTTCAAAGGTGAACCCATTTAGAGAGAAAAAGCATTCCCGTTTTCTCAAGGTATAGTTATTTCGGTTATATATGGGAGTTTTGTTTATGAAAATATCGGGTCGTCCTTAAAGCTCAAAAGCATGTAGCCTAACTCTATAACTTACGTTACAAACTTTTACTTACTTACTTACTTGTGAAAACCATACAACACCGTACTCATCTGCTTTTTCAGTATTTTTACACTGCCAAATGATTCGTGTTGTAGTTCTAGCCAGAATAATATGAAATCTGTTCAGTATAAAATCTCCAAATAAACGAATAATATTAGATAGCTCTAGCTTTGCGATTTACTAGGGTAATGTATACTTCAAATTCTTGATTGTTTGAAGAAGGGGACATTTCTGTGATCGCAGCCACATTTCCTGGAGTACACTTGAAGAAATCTGCAGTTCAAATGGGAAGAAGATACACAACATTGTTACATGGAACAATACTAACTGATTTCCACGTCGGTCGGACAAAATAATAATGCTACAGTTGATCAAAACATATTCTTCATTATCCACAGTTAAGCCACAAAAACGCGGTCGCAGCAATCGCCTCGTAACGGCATCTTGCCCATTGGTACTATGCAAGTTCAATTGATATCGCGAGTTTATACTATGCAGAATGTAAATTTAAACAGGTATCATTATTGTGATTTGATTAAAGTTGAATTTATTGCTTTTTTTAATTAATCGTTTGCAATTCATCACACTGAAACTAAGTAATGCATTATTGGTTCTTTCACGGTATTCATGTATTTTACGAGTTTGACTAAATAAACACACAAAATCTCTAATGGTACACGCTTGTATATTACAAATAGATTTAGGTTCATCTTAGTACAGAACCTATATGTGTGTCGTTTAATAAACTTAATAAGAAATATTCATTTGATATTGAAGACTCAAGACATTATTGTTCTCACTCGGATAATGTACTGCTTATGTGTTTTGAAAAAAATTCCGTGATGTAAGAGTCAGATGAAGACACATCGTTTAGTGGCAACTATAGGAATATATTATAATTGAGAAAAAGGACTTTTAATATATCTGCTTATACACATGTATATTGTCGGTAAGCATTAAATGTATCGATTATGTGATTATATTTTGACAACTAGATAGTATTACTAATGCGTAATGTTTACTTTGATTGAAAGTTTGAACGTCAGTTTTCAAGCATTTAAGAGTGATTTTTTTAGTACACGCCTCGTCATGTAATGATTTTTGTTGTGAAAATAAAAAAACACTTTTCAAAGTGCTCGATTTTTCATTATAAAAAAGGTTTCTAGAGATTGACTTATCTTATTCCTTAACACATTGAATTAATAAGTTGTTGATATTGATTATGTTTGGGGAAATATCAATGTTGTTTAATATCTGTTTTTAATATTTACTATGCAGCATCAACAAACGTGGCGTCACTCGAAAGATTATTTGATTCAAACAAATATGAATTACTGTGCTTCTGGTCAGCGGATCAAAGCTCGTCAGTGATGGAACTTAGCAAAAACGAATCTCGATCTATTTGTTACGAGATGATAGGCAGAAATGATCCGGGTTAATACAAGTGAGTGATATAATGATGACTTTAGCACAAATACATATTTACAAAACAGGTTACAAATCGCGCGAACTTAACATTTACCCGTACACAGAGGGCACCATTAAGCTTTAAAACTGTACAGGTCACAATACACGTAAAGATTTCCTACACACATTCAATGTAAAAGCAATAACTTAAACAGAAAATAAATTAACATTTTGCGCATAGATACCCTCATTACATACCTTTTCTTAAAGAGCATTTCATTCCAAATTGATATAAACAATAAAAATGATAGATCATGCGATCTGTAAAAAAAACTCTCCACGAATCACAGGTCATTGTTTTACGTCCATCTGTTTACTGGCTACTCTCCAGTTAAAGGTAAACCGCCAAGTGTCAAGGTCTCACCATGTGGTCTCCATCCTCACAGCAAAACATTGAATTTGTAGTACACATCGATGGGTTTCCTGCCACACACAAATAAATATTAATAAATAAAGCCGCGACAAGTGCCCATACAGAGAATCGTGTCATCACATAAATGGTGTTGACTTTTTTTAGAGAGTATACCATTGCACACCGAAACTATTATGTATACTGTAACCTACACGATACGGAAAAATCGTTTAAAGGAACACAATCGTGAAAATGCAATTTACCATATTTTATGAGTAATCTCCCGGCTTGAAAGTTGGATCATGTATTTTAAAAAAAAGATGTGCATTAGTGGAACTCTTGTGAGAGTTGTATAACAAATGAGAATAAATCAACGTAAAGCCCCATCGCTTCAAAGAATATAATGAAAAGTAATATATGTTCCTCCACAATTATTATTATTCCGTGTGTTTTTGAGTGCAACAATGCGGATTCTGTTAATTAAAACACAACTTAATCTTCGCTGATGCCATTATATTGGTATTACTAACCTTCTTACAACGTCAGACGTCAAACGTATGACGTCATGACGTCACCCGTCTTATGACATCATATAGCAACAACGCTCATAGTGATGAAAGAAACCTTTACGAGCAGACGCATGATCGAAGCTCCGAAAGAAAACATAAATAAACGAAACATGCAGAGTATCATACAATACCTACGCCGTCCGATATGGGGAGGAGACACTTCCGGTAAGTTAACACACCGGATCGGAAGTGTACCGCTCATCGACATCATGCAGGGGGACTGTTACGGTTGGGAAGCCAGGGGAAATGCGCCAGAAGAAAACACATCAACTCAAGGCAACAATGATGGTGGCAACAACAACAACAACAACCATGCTGACCATTTCGATCAAGAACTGTTGATCAATGCCACGGTAAAAACAACTCCGGCTCAGCGGTACCACTCGCTGAGTGATGTCGTGGAAGAGGATGGGGAGGAATATGATGACGCTGAGGATGAGCCCGATTATAATGACCAGGTCATAGACGATGATGATGAATCGAATTATTTTAATAATATGACTAGAGATGATTAAAACGTGCATGTTTTATTAAAGAAGATTGTTTTCTTATATATTGTTCTTATTTGTGTGCTAATAACATTAAAATACACATCTACATTACAAATTCCGGATAACAATTTAACGTTACTATCTAAACGTTCTGAAAACATTGCCATGACATTAAAACAGGAGGCCAGGATGCAAATGTCTTGTGCTTACTCGTTATATGACGCATTCTACTCTTTTTACGCTTTACATTTCGCATGCGTGATCATGTTTGAAAATATCATCATCGAGGGTTACTAGTTTTGCAAAACAAGAAATCGTTTATTCTGAGAGGACATTGGACCTTTGAAATTTCACCACAACTTAAAACCCGATTTCCTGTCAGATGTGTGTGGTAGATCTGTGCATATATCCTTTAGGCGGTCTATTAACACTGTTTGGCTGGTATATATCAACCTCAATGATACTGTGTCATTGTTGTAATACTGCAAGGTCAGCTCCTTTAATAGCATGCCATGTAAATAAGCGTGTGTGCTATTAGGTGACAGCTTTAAGTCAGGAGCATGTCACAGATGGCCATTTGTGTTTCGTTCTGTTCCTTTCAAAGGTGAACCCATTTAGAGAGAAAAAGCATTCCCGTTTTCTCAAGGTATAGTTATTTCGGTTATATATGGGAGTTTTGTTTATGAAAATATCGGGTCGTCCTTAAAGCTCAAAAGCATGTAGCCTAACTCTATAACTTACGTTACAAACTTTTACTTACTTACTTACTTGTGAAAACCATACAACACCGTACTCATCTGCTTTTTCAGTATTTTTACACTGCCAAATGATTCGTGTTGTAGTTCTAGCCAGAATAATATGAAATCTGTTCAGTATAAAATCTCCAAATAAACGAATAATATTAGATAGCTCTAGCTTTGCGATTTACTAGGGTAATGTATACTTCAAATTCTTGATTGTTTGAAGAAGGGGACATTTCTGTGATCGCAGCCACATTTCCTGGAGTACACTTGAAGAAATCTGCAGTTCAAATGGGAAGAAGATACACAACATTGTTACATGGAACAATACTAACTGATTTCCACGTCGGTCGGACAAAATAATAATGCTACAGTTGATCAAAACATATTCTTCATTATCCACAGTTAAGCCACAAAAACGCGGTCGCAGCAATCGCCTCGTAACGGCATCTTGCCCATTGGTACTATGCAAGTTCAATTGATATCGCGAGTTTATACTATGCAGAATGTAAATTTAAACAGGTATCATTATTGTGATTTGATTAAAGTTGAATTTATTGCTTTTTTTAATTAATCGTTTGCAATTCATCACACTGAAACTAAGTAATGCATTATTGGTTCTTTCACGGTATTCATGTATTTTACGAGTTTGACTAAATAAACACACAAAATCTCTAATGGTACACGCTTGTATATTACAAATAGATTTAGGTTCATCTTAGTACAGAACCTATATGTGTGTCGTTTAATAAACTTAATAAGAAATATTCATTTGATATTGAAGACTCAAGACATTATTGTTCTCACTCGGATAATGTACTGCTTATGTGTTTTGAAAAAAATTCCGTGATGTAAGAGTCAGATGAAGACACATCGTTTAGTGGCAACTATAGGAATATATTATAATTGAGAAAAAGGACTTTTAATATATCTGCTTATACACATGTATATTGTCGGTAAGCATTAAATGTATCGATTATGTGATTATATTTTGACAACTAGATATTATTACTAATGCGTAATGTTTACTTTGATTGAAAGTTTGAACGTCAGTTTTCAAGAGTGATTTTTTTAGTACACGCCTCGTCATGTAATGATTTTTGTTGTGAAAATAAAAAAGCACTTTTCAAAGTGCTCGATTTTTCATTATAAAAAAGGTTTCTAGAGATTGACTTATCTTATTCCTTAACACATTGAATTAATAAGTTGTTGATATTGATTATGTTTGGGGAAATATCAATGTTGTTTAATATCTGTTTTTAATATTTACTATGCAGCATCAACAAACGTGGCGTCACTCGAAAGATTATTTGATTCAAACAAATATGAATTACTGTGCTTCTGGTCAGCGGACCAAAGCTCGTCAGTGATAGTACTTAGCAAAAACGAATCTCGATCTATTTGTTACGAGATGATAGGCAGAAATGATCCGGGTTAATACAAGTGAGTGATATAATGATGATTTAAGCACAAATACATATTTACAAAACAGGTTACAAATCGCGCGAACTTAACATTTACCCGTACACAGAGGGCATCATTAAGCTTTAAAACTGTACAGGTCACAATACACGTAAAGATTTCCTACACACATTCAATGTAAAAGCAATAACTTAAACAGAAAATAAATTAACATTTTGCACATAGATACCCTCATAACATACCTTTTCTTAAAGAGCATTTAATTCCAAATTGATTTAAACAATAAAAATGATAGATCATGCGATCTGTAAAAAAAAGAACTCTCCACGAATCACAGGTCACTGTTTTATGTCCATCTGTTTACCGGCTACTCTCCAGTTAAAGGTAAACCGCCAAGTGTCAAGGTCTCACCATGTGGTCTCCATCCTCACAGCAAAACATTGAATTTGTAGTACACATCAATGTGTTTCCTGCCACACACAAACACATATTAATAAATAAAGCCACGACAAGTGCCCATACAGAGAATCGTGTCATCACATAAATGGTGTTGACTTTTTTTAGAGAGTATACCATTGCACACCGAAACTATTATGTATACTGTAACCTACACGATACGGAAAATCGTTTAAAGGAACACAATCGTGAAAATGCAATTTACCATCTTTCATGAGTTATCCCCCGGCTTGAAAGTTGGATCATGTATTTTAAAAAAAGATGTGCATTAGTGGAACTCTTGTGAGAGTTGTATAACAAATGAGAATAAATCAACGTAAAGCCACATCGCTTCAAAGAATATAATGAAAAGTAATATATGTTCCTCCACAATTATTATTATTCCGTGTGTTTTTAAGTGCAACAATGAGGATTCTGTTAATTAAAACACAACTTAATCTTCGCTGATGCAATTATATTGGTATTACGTAACCTTCTTACAACGTCAAACGTATGACGTCATGACGTCACCCGTCTTATGACATCATATAGCAACAACGCTCATAGTGATGAAAAAAACCTTTACGAGCAGACGCATGATCGAAGCTCCGATAGAAAACATAAATAAACGAAACATGCAGAGTATCATACAATACCTACGCCGTCCGATATGGGGAGGAGACACTTCCGGTAAGTTTACACACCGGATCGGAAGTGTACCGCTCATCGACATCATGCAGGGGGACTGTTACGGTTGGGAAGCCAGGGGAAATGCGCCAGAAGTAAACACATCAACTCAAGGCAACGATGATGGTGGCAACAACAACAACAACAACCATGTTGACCATTTCGATCAAGAACTGTTGATCTTTGCCACGGTAAAAACAACTACGGCTCAGCGGTACCACTCGCTGAGTGATGTCGTGGAAGAGGATGGGGCGGAATATGATGACGCTGAGGATGAGCCCGATTATAAGGACCAGGTCATAGACGATGATGATGAATCGAATTATTTTATTAATATGACTAGAGTTGATTAAAATGTGCATGTTTTATTAAAGAAGGTTGTTTTCTTATATATTATTCTGTTTTGTGTGATAATGGCATTAATTGCACATCTACATTACGAATTTCGGCTTGCAACCTTACGTAACTATCTAAACGTTCTGAATTCAATCAGTCATTCATTTATTTCATATTTTAACAATTTGTTAAATTATACATTGCAAAAGGTTTGAAACAGTAGACCAGGGTGCAAATGTCTTGTTCTTACGCTTTATATGACGCATTCCACTCGTTATTTCGCAATATAGTACGCATGCTTTCCGTGTCAACGCACTTTATTGCTCAAATTTATTGTGCCTACGCATTTAATTACGCTTGATACGTTTTCTTGTGAATGAGTAAACGTTATGGTGAAATTGTCCGGATTGTCATGGTGCCACTCCGACCGTTTTGCCGATTGCCTTCTACACCAAGGGGCGCATATAGGACGTTAGAGTGCAGTACCAGATTCCTTCAAGAACAGTTTACAGTTTTCGTTATTCACTCTCGAAGGGTTTCACCTGCGATGTTTCCACAGATGGAAGCATATATCTATCTATCTATTAATACTGTCTAAACTCCCCTTTCGGGTATTATTGACAGGTGCGCAGTCAGTGCATGATAAAAGTGTTAAAAGTAAAAAAAACGTGAGAAGGATAAAAGTATGGGTGAAGTGAAGTGATTTAAGGATAAAAACTGATAAAAACATGTTTCCCGGAGTTCAAGGGGCATCTACCAGTAACTTACTTAGGTAAGTATGCTCGTGTTTATATTCATATGCACTATAGCGCATATGACTTGTTTTTCATATGATATTACGCAAAGTTTGTGTTCTTAGGCATATATTCACCAATAATGCAATCGTATTGTTCTTACGTATTATATAACGCTTATATCGTGGTCCTATGCATTTTATAAGTTATTAAATGTAAAGTATTTGTTTTCCTTTTACAATTATAGTCAATGCGTGCACTGAATAAAGATGATATACAATTATTGGAATTCACATCAAAACACGTTTGCGCAAGGGACTCTACTCTTCAACGGTAATTTAGCGAGTTATGTACGCCTTATTTCGCCTGCTTAAAACGACGAAACATTATAGACGATCGAATAACTCCGAAATTATATTAACTTAATTGAAAGGTCGTTGAATTCATTGACTCAAAATATAAAATAAACCTGATACAACGTTATTCTCAATATTGAAATTTATATTAAAACATTATCGTTTTTGAAATAACAAACGTGCTAAATTACGTAGATATACAATGTATTTGAACCACGCTCTAGTAAATGGGGCTAAATGCATGTGCATTGCGCACAGGCTAATCTTGGATGACACTTTACGCACATGCATTAAGCCCCCTTTTCACAAAGCGCGGCTCATTTATATTTATCAGCTGTGAACACACCGTAAGTTTATTTCGACACAAATCCGAACGTGTTGTTCCAGTGTTCCTATGTTTTTCTGTTATTCTGAGTGTCTGATTATGATACGAACGGGAGCTATAAATATCCCTAGGGCATTTGCAAAAAAAAAACAATGATAACAAGAAATATCTTTAAAAAAGATATGCGGCCTATATCCTGACTTGGAAGGAAGGAAGTAGGAAAAATTATGTTTTA
>VMBQ01007363.1:0-41005 GCA_007657795.1 Dreissena rostriformis | reverse complement strand
ATATATTATTTCATAATTTCATTACGTTCATAGAGCGAATACCGTACTTTTATGTGTCATGCTTTTGTTATTACGCGAGCGTTTTAAGTTATCGAGTTATAGTTAGTATTATAAATAAAGCTCCTCTGAACCCTTTACATTGTTGCTGGTCTTTCGTTTATTTTTAATGAATTAGAAGTGTGAATGAAACATTGTATAGGCAGTATTGCTGTCTCGTTTATGAACGGCAGAAAGACCTGATAGCTTGCGGAGGGGAAGAGGAGGGGAGGGGGATAATGTTCGGCCTCCATGGGTCGTGTGTGTGGTCTTGAAGTTCCATCTATTCGCGATAAATTGTGCTGGTTATGGTGGCAATCGTGGTGATGGTGTTGGCGATATAGAAGTGGTAAAAGAAATAATAATAATTATTATAAGAAGAAGAAGAATGATGAGGATAATTATGATGGCGGTGGTTGTGATGGTGGTGATGGTGGTGGTGATCATCGTTGTTGTGGTGAAGGCTGTTGCGGTTATGTTACATATTTTGTAGATGGCAATACTTACAATTATCCAGTTAACATTATTATTAAACGATTTAAATAATGTTATAAAATTGAATATGCAATATACTTTTTATTGCTGGTTTGCACTTCGAATAGTTCTGCACGTATAATCAAAGTGATAACGGTGTGAAGGCTATCACGAATCGTGTCAATAACTCATGCGTACAGAATTTGACTCGGCTTCCAGGCTTTTGTCTCCCGGAGCTTACTTAACGAGTCTGCCTGCGGTGTACTCACCGAGGGTATGACTAATTCCCACGAAATACAAACTGCTTCCAAATGTATTTTTGTATAAACAGGTTAGCGAATTATTACAGAGCAGATCTACCCTATATGTATGCTGATAGTTTATCGTGTCTGCTGATCTCAGCGCGATCTCTCAATGCTATTATTGCTATTATTCGCAGCAATTGAGATTCCGGTTAACAGGTTAGGTGCCACGTCGCGAACGTTTGTCGATGGTTCTCACCTTACCACGACAACGGCGCCCGTCGGCTACCCGGGGCGTCTACAGGTGCGCTTGAGACGTTTAGTTCTGATGATTTGGGTTGTGAATTGTAATCAAATTAGGTGAGTCACTGCTCAGTGTGAAAATAAGCATGATACGTTTAACGGAACAATAAACAACAAAACGTTAGGCCTACAGTGTGCCGTGATTCACTGGTGTTGATTGCTAAAATGCATGAGCTAACTTGCATAACAAAAATTGACTTAAATTTTCATACTCGTTGTATGACTGAGATATACATTATATACATACGGTATTTACGATATTAAATAACTGCATGCATTCAAACAATATGTCACACAACATATTTATTCTATACTTTATAATTATTTACACAGTTGTAAGCAAACACGGTCGGTATATTGTCCGTAACTTTCCATTAAGACTTCGATTGTTTTCGTTGACAAAAAACAAGATCGGGTAATAACTAAGCCCATACGGAAATTAACGGACATCACAGACCACTTTTAAACAAATATAATAGTAACATTTTGTGATGCGTGCTTTAAAATTACCGTAATATAAAACTCTCGGTTGTGACAACATAAACTGTTGTGGAAACTATTGTTTTATAATTATTTATGTTGCTTGTCATTTTATTAATTGATTCACTTTCCTGGACGTACATTTACAAAATCCCATCTATCAACTACCGAGAAAGAAAGAATGAAATTAAAGAAAACACAACTTTTAAATAAAATTTAACAGAAACCAGTTGAAGAAAAGGAATGTCATTTCGCTAGTTACATGTGTTGATTTTAAGATCTAAATTTATTAAGTGCACCGAATATTTACAAATAAAACTTCTCATTTTCGATTGCACGTCTCCAATTGAATAAGAACAATTTGTTTAGTGGAATGTAACCCAAAATAAACAAAACGCTTACATCGTTGAAAAGAAAGAAAACATGAATACCTGTTCGATGACTGATGCGCTTCTCTGGCCGCATGGTTTGCCTCACTCGCACCTGGTCCTTCCATATTTCACGTCCTGACTGCGTTGTTGTTTGAAAGTTAAATAAAAATAACTTGATGGGACCACGTGGAGTAAACACAATAAACGCGTGTTTACAGAAGCGATGCCGAAGTCTTGAAACGTTCTAAAGTATGCTAATAACGTGTTTCTGAAGAAGTATTTTAGGGTTCTTTATGAAGACGAACAGTCGGGGCGAAAAGCCGATTAGCTTATTAGACGAAAGATGTATTTATCGTCATTAATTGTATGACTTCTCGAGTAGTGTTTCACATAGGAGATGTTTTCGAAATCATTTGAACTATGAATAAAGTGGGGCAGATTCGATGAATATATTCGAAACGCATTCTGTATTAGATGATAAGCCTACAAATGCATTATTGTAGCTGTAAACACGGTCACATGTCATTTTAAATAAGCTGCCATGTTCCTTCTGAGACAATATCCAACCAGCGTGCTCAAAATAAACTAGTTATAACAAAAGTTTTATAAGAAAAATAGTTTCCCTATACATATATTTGTATGTACTTTTTTAAAGAACATGTGTAGATATGTATTTTTATCATGAGTGCATTGTCATGCGATACCAATAAACTGTTAAATCATGTATAATGATTTCCCCCAATGGATTGATTTCTCAAATTCTTAAGAGAGGATTTTTTTATTTTATTTTTTTGATATTTTTTTATTTAATTATAAAGAAAAGAAAACAGGAGGGCCTGGGGATTTCCTTTCTTGGCGGCTGTGAATATTAGTACAGTTGAAATACAAGTTTCGAGGGTTGCTTATTTAAGCGTTATTTCCAATGAGTTATCTGACATTTGTTCTCGGTAACCCGATGTCCAGTCTGACGTAAGGATATTTCTATTTTCTAATACACATAGACCTTTGCAAAATTGGTGCGGTAATCGATTTAACCATATTGCGTGAAATTGTTGAGGAACCGTCACTAAAATATTAAGGTACCCTTTGTAGGATCCCCGGGGTGAGGCCCAGAACTGAGTGGGGGAGTGACTAAGAAAGACGTGCTTCGTTTTGCTACCATATGTCATTTGTCTTAAAACAAGACTTATCGTATTAGGCGACACGCAATGTTTCTCTCGATTGTTCGACTGTTTTCCTTTGAAAAAAAGAGTCGTGGGAGGAATTTAATGTCGCATTTTGAAAGAGGCATGCGGAACTAAAGCCGATACAAAACCGTACCAGATCGTCACTAGGGACTTAATGTGTCTCATCATGTATGCACATATGTAACCTATAAACAGAAGATACAATTTAATGCTTTATTGCGTAATATGGACTGCGTAGGAAGAGCAGGAGGAGGAGCAAAGGGACGAGGAGGAAGAGCAGGATGAGGAGNAAGTATTACAGGTATATATTAAACAACAACAGAAATCGCCATGCCCTATAGTGAATTTTCCGAACAAAAAACTTCCCAGAATGTCTTCAATCTAAATGTGCAGTTTTATTTGAAACACTTGATACGTCATAATCTGCACAATAAAATAAAACAATGTAATTGTGCTCAGTACCAGAAACATACCAAGAGCAAAAAGACCCATTAAGACCTCCAAAGACCTCCAAAATTCGAAAGGAGAGTTATTGGTCTTGACCTCTGAACTTACCCACAATGTTCTATGCAGATATGTGAAGTTTCATCTTAGTTATTTTGAATAGTGAAATAATTAGAGACTGATTAAGAAATTTGGCAAAGGGCAATAACTTTATTAGTAAAGTAATATTGTCATTGTTTTGCTATCTATCACAAACGAAAAGAGATGGGTTACACTCTCAATCAGTTAACAGATTCTTTGCATAACGCTTCGCTGTACGCGTGTTCGAATATACATATGTTTAATGCTGATTCCTGTTTTCGCAAAACTTCATTAATGTTTTAATAACGTTCCGTTGACGTCATAGCTTGTGCGTTATGGTCCAAACAGTACATGCAGGAAATAACAGCTCAATTCACCAGAATATTAAGTGGGTCTGACGTCTGACTTAATTTTCACCAAGATTTTGAAAATCTTCGAAAATTAATATCTTACATGGCATGCCGTATTTTGACAACTCGCCACGCGGAGCATCATATCGAACATTCAGATATTAAATATAAAATAAAAGCAATTATAGCCAGCTATAGCTGACGTAAGAACTTTGTTCTAAAAGATGCAAATCCAAATCAGTCACTATGATAATACCCCGAATATAATATGTGTACATGCACATCGTGTAACATGAATCAAGCAGGATCGGAATTTCACTTTTATGCATTAGACAGAAATATAGGGAAATAAGAAACAACTATATTAACATATATTATTATTATAGCTGGCCGCCGTTAAAATGAAATTGAAAGTATTGTAAAAAAAATACCTCCATATATGTAGCAAACAAAATCTACAATGCCATTTAATTTAGAGATTCATAAACTTTGTTATATTAACGATATTAATAATTCTGCATCTTATCTCTTACGTATGTTTATAACGCACGCCTTAACAGTCATATGCTTGTATGACTAATGTAAGTATTAAACTGAATATGTGCTAATGGGAGTTTTAAGAGCCTTTTGTAAAACTGCTTTTACGTTTGGTCTTTTTCCCACCATAACAGAACAAATATTTAAATCAGTTATGCATAATATAAATCATCGTGTTTACGAATTCTCATTCAAGAAAAAACATGCGTGAAAATAATTAACAAAAAATAGTATATATGTGTCAGTGTACGTGCGTGCGTGCGTGTTTGCAACTGTGATAGCCGGGTTGCCTTTTTAGATGGTAACGCTTTTAAATGTCCTGGATCAAACCAAAGGGAGAAACGTTCTTTAAGTGCTTGTCAAATCATCAGGGTTTCGTAAGAGATGTACAATAACATACACTTATATACACGCATGTGGTTATTGCTACATGTAAATCATTCTGCTTTGCGACATGGTCCACTTAATCCTAGTAGACATAGGACACATATTCTAGTTCAAGTCACTACACAAGGTAGAAAACCTTTAAATGCCTCGACATTCGGATCCTGTATAAATGCATATGGTCTTGTTCCGATTTACAATATTTTATATAACGACACAATGTTAGCGTTCTGACATGAAGTTATAAACGATTGCATTAGATTTTAGAAATTGACAATTTTACTAATAAAGCTGGAAACAAATATCCACACAAACTATCTAAGTAGATAGGCCAAACATGTGTCTTGTTAACGCTTTTTACTATACACAAGTTATATCCAACGTTTATTATGATGTTCAATAACAGACATTTTCGAAATGCAATATATCCTTTATAGGCGGAAGTTCACTTTGCGAATATGATCACATGTAGCACAAATTATCCTAAACTCAATCTCAAAGATAAAAACAAGTTTAGGGACGATCTAACATATACTAGGAGTCCGTAGGATTAGTGGAAACAAACAACTTTTTGTTTGAGCCCTTATTAAACGTCGGCTGTGTCTTGGATTTGTGTCAAGTTCATTGAAGCTGTTGACCTCTTTTAGATGTATTGCAAGTGCGTTCAGATAACCCGTTAATAATGTTATCTGATGAGAACATTTAGAGAAATACATTTAAGAACTTTTGCTTATTATAAAAATCTGTTTAATCTTAAATATGTGACTTAAATGATGTCCGCCGGTTTAATTGGTATTTTCTTAATTTCATTTTTTTATCGAAGCTTACAAACTACACACACTGTGACATTATAATTGTTTATCTATATTTTTTGTTTTGTTAACAATCTCAAATATGTAGCTGAAATGCTTAGTTTTATCTGACAAATAAACTCGATTTCATAACATTGTTCTAATTTCATACATTTGATGGTACTATTTGCTTTCATTGAATGTAAACGGATTTGACTTTTGCTTACGAACAACACATGTTCATTCATATTTTATTATTTTAAACTTGTATTGGTGGTTTTCTTAGTTTGTAAATGAGTTAAACATTTTTTAAAGCCAAAGTGCATATTGCAAACTTGCAAACAAAATCAAGCAAGGCCGGTTACCCTATGATTTTATGTTATTGTTTATATAGTATTTGTAAGTATTACCTGTAAACATTTTACATCACATCTATTATTGAAAAAAAAAATCAAAAAAGCAAAGTACTCTTTCCATATGCATTAATTAATCAACCACTTGCTGACATGTGACTAACCTTCAAGTATTTACATGTACTTAAAGTCTTAATTGCCACTTTATGTGACACATCGGTACTGCTTCACCAAGTGCGGAACGCTCTTGCGAAGGAAGTTTGAGCCTTGTTCTGAGAATATTGGACTTAATGCATGAGCGTAAAGTGTCATCTTAGATAAGTCAGTGCAGTCCGCATCGGCTAATCAGGGACGACACTTTCCGCAGTTATGATATTTTTCGTTTAAAGAAAGTGTCTTCTAAGCAAAATTCGACTTTAGGCGANAACAAAATCTAAGGGGGGGGGGGGGCATGCCCCCGGACCCCCCTAGAAGGACCTAAGATACTGCCTCGGCTTAAATTTGGGTCTGGCTACGGCACTGATATTGCAAACTTGCAAACAAAATCAAGCAAGGCCGGTTTGTTTATATAGTATTTGTAAGTATTATCTGTAAACATTTTACATCACATCAATATTGAAAAAAAAATCAAAAAAAGCAAAGTACTCTTTCCATATGCATACATTAATCAACCACTTGCTGACATGTGACTCAAAATTCAAGTATTTACACGTACTTAAAGTCTTAAGTGCCACTTTATGTGACACCTCGGAACTGCTTCACCAAGTGCGGGAACGCTCTTGCGAAGGAAGTTGGAGCCTCGTTCTGAGAAAATTGGACTTAATGCATGAGCGTAAAGTGTCGCCTCAGATTAGCCAGTTCAGTCCGCATCGGCTAATCAGGGACGACACTTTCCGCTGTTATCATATTTTTCGTTTAAAGAAAGTGTCTTCTAAGCAAAATTCGACTTTAGGCGAAAAGTGTCGTCCCTGAATAGCCTGTGTGGACTGCACAGGCTAATCTGGGGCGACACTATACGCACAGGCATTAAACTCCGTTTTATCAGAGCGCGACTCACTTCAAATGACTTGATGGCGTTCTAGTGGAGAATGCTCATCGTTCTAAATTATTTTTTTGCGAACGCAAATTGTTCTTTCTTATCTAATAATGCATATTTCTTAATTTAGCCCACACCATTACATAATTTAAACTATTTCAACGATAATACATTATTGGATGTGCTTAGACTTTTTGTGAGCCCGTTTTTTAAATACTAGCACATATCTCATTTCGATTCTTCATTTAAAACACGATGCTTATGGCAACCTTAAAGCCATTCATTTGTGAAAATAGTCTCCTTCAGACACGAACGCTTGTAATGTTGATATCTCAAATACCAAACAAATCTGGAAAGAGTGATATGTTCTGAAATGACTGTAATAAGGTCATAGAAGACTTCACGGCATCTTTTCAATCCAAACAAATCTTGAAATCGGTACGTTTCTTCAACGCGGAAAGGAAAAGTGTCGTTTTTTAGTAATATTTTATTAATTTATTAAACGCATGCGTCATTCTTATGAAGAAGTTGATAAGACATTAATATATTTAAACTAATTCAAAATAGAGAGGAACTTTTATTTTTCCCTGCACAATCAACAGTTGAGCAACCATCGCGGGCGAAAGTAGTAGATTTCTTTTGCAGAGATGGTCTATTTATTAATGAATTAATTCATGGACGAGAGTGTAGTATACTTATAGATTGTTTTTTGTGTGTGTTAATATGGTTTATTTATCGATATAAATTGATTGTTTCAATCATTTGTGCTGACCTGTACACTAAACAATGTGAGCTTTGTGACCGCTTGTTGTCCTTCGTACGTCGTGCTTAAACTTTAAATTTAAACGACATCCCCTCCTTAACCGCTGGGAAGGATTAAAACAAATTGACCTTAATGATTATTGGGTGACCCTCTTTCCAAGTAGGTAAAAACTCTTATTCGCTGACAACGTGTGTGGCAAATATTGTGTTATAATACTAAGTTTGTTCAAATCGTGCGGGAAACTGGCCACGCCCCAGTGGTAACATTATCAATATCGGCTTATATAGTAAGGGTTAAGGATTACATGTTTGGTCTGTAACATCGAATAGTGGTTTCTAAAAAGTTTTGTTTAAATCATTTCCCCGGGGTCAAAATCAGCTGACTTAACAATTACTTGTTTTTCTTTATATGAGTATATTTAACACAAACATGTATTTAGTGAAAACTTAAAAAAAAATCATCTCTTACACTGGCAAGCCAAAACGTTTGGTATATGGTATGTAATATCGTATGGTTGACATCTACTAAGTTTGTTCAAATCATGCCATTGGGGTTTGAATTCGCCCACTCTAGATGTTTCTTTTTTTTTCCTTTTCAGCATATATTGAAAACTCTATTAGTCTTCTTTGTTAGCTGCAAAGTATTAGGTATTTGGCGTGCAATAGTGGTGCTCCATAAAGTTGTTTTTCAAATCATTCTCCTGGGATTTAATCTAGCCACGCCCCATAGGTTTCACGTTTAAATACACGTAATAACAAGGCCATGAGGTGTAATATGCGCCTACGGTAACAGTTTGCCTTTCTTGTGGTGTATGGTGAAATGTTTTATATTGAATTATAAGGCTTTTTTTTTATTAAACCCACAGAACACAGCTTTGATATTTGGTATGTGACATAAGATTATGGTCCTCTCCAAAGATTGTTCCAATTATGAAACTCGGTTTAAACTGACCACGCCCCATTACACAGGTGAGCGATCATATTGACTCTCTTGCTGNAATACAGTATTAGACACACATAACACAACATGTACATGATTATAGGCTTGTTATTTTTTAGCAAGGAAACAAAATTCTACAGATGGTTGCCAGTGCAGCAACCAATTGTGGAAAAAAAGACATATTGTCGTTATTTTGTCTAAGTTATCTCTATAACATAAATATGAGGATAATTAGTGCACACACATCTCGACCTGTGCTTTAAGACACACTCTTTATAAATTTGAATGGGTTGTGTTCATTTCAAACTTGCGATATAAAAAGCTATAACATAATTTTCAAAACTAAAGCGCGTCTCAGATTATGCAATAGCGAACACTTCAGTGCCTTCAGCGCTTTGATTTGTGTTGTTGTTGTTTGTTTTGTAGTGCGTGTTTTGAAGCGTTTCGAGTTGAGAACTTTCGCTCAAATCATTCATCTTGTAGACACTTGATAAAACAATATACGACTCTGGAAATGTCAAACATTACTTCATTAATTCAGTTGTTTATATACATGGTTTTACACGGATTTGTTGCACCACATTCTGTGCGAATCTGATAATCATTATATGAAAAAATCACCAAATCGAATATAAGACAATGCGACACATGTTGGTGTTTCTGTAATAATGTTTGTTTAAGCCAATGGTCTTTATATCTTTCCAAATGATATCCGTTCCATTACAGGTATGTTAAAAAAATACTTGTGAAAAAAAAAGATCCAACAATGGACCCGTGCACGCAATTACAATCAGATCTGTAAATATTGAAATGAATGCTTTTGTGTTTGTTTTTTTTGGTATTTGTTTCGTTTTTTTTTATCACGTTGGTAAGTAAATCAAATGATTATTATCGATTTACTCGGAACAGTACAATCCCATTCGGAGTAATACACGCATTGTACGGACCATTTTTTTCTTTCGCGGTATTATTAAATAGTAAATGTCAATTATAATTAAATAGCTTTACGATCAAAAATATGCAACTTAGCGTGGTTTCATCTCATTTTCTCGTAAGCCGAAAACGTTGACATTATGCTATTAAATGTCGACCACGCTTTGTTTTGTCCAATGTTTCCACTTAATTGCCGATCTAATGGCGACCTTCCGCCATATCGTCTAATAAGTTACATTTAGAAGACATTGTCGGCTTTAATTGTGGGTTAATGGCTGGAAAACACACCGGAGTGCAGTAAAGGTCAGACCAAACACGTCTAGTATAGGTGTTGCAAAGTTAATGCAAGTGTAATCTGCGGTCAATGCGTACAGTAGAACATAACAGGTTTGTTGGAAAAAGAAACAGTTGTAACAAAACGTGCTTTTTCGGATTTTTTTTTTGTTAGATTTTTAAGTTGACATTGTAGATTGTTTGAAATTGAAGAAACATTGTTTTTGATAAAGGAAAACTGTTTGCGACAGCTAATTTACAGTTTCAAGATTGGATTTGACAACTTAATGTATAATGGCATATGTAAATCTATTGTTAACTGTATTGCATGTACATGTATAGTCATTTTTAACGTGTCATGATGAGCATTTTCGCTCCAATCATAATACTTGTCAACACTTGATAAGCCATGATGCATTCAGTGTCAACTTTGATAGTGTGAAATATTGCATAATGCATGTACACTCTGGCTGTCCGGTTAGCATAGTGGTTTGTACACGCGCTTCTCACCTAGGCGACCCGGCTTTATTTCCTGTTCCCGGATGCACGTAAGTTTGGTTGGTGGACACCATACCGGACAGGTGGGGTATCCTCCGGATACTTAGCCTTCCAAATCGCACAGTCTGGTCAGGAGCAAAGCTGTCCGCTATTAAGTCACGCAAGGTTTCCTGGTCTCATTAGCGAAGCGGGTAGCTCTGACAATCGTGATATATATTTGGTTGGAGTTCTATAAAGCATATACTATACAGTATAATTAACTAGCTTATTGATACAACAAATTGCATCGTAGCGTGTCCCCATCTCCATTTTGCGCTGAAAAAGGAAACATTATGTTTTTAAGCACGTTCCAACTTGTCTTAAGTTTCCACTTTATAGCAGCTCTAATGCGGACCTTCCGCCATATCGTCTAATAAGTAACGTTTAGGGGACATGGTCGGTGTTAATTGTGGGTTAATAGCGGGAAAAAATACGTCGTATTGCAGTTTATATCAGGGAAAACTCGTCTGCTATTGTTATAAGATTGCATGCGCTGCAGACAGTGATTGGTGCCCAGGTGTTGCACATAAGTGGTAGTGTAATCTGCGGTCAATGTGTAGTTTCTACTCTCTCTCTGGGGCCTGACACAGAACTGTACAGACGAACGTTGCAAAATGAAGACGCTCTTCGATGTTAATTAACTCGGTTTGTTGTTAATTATTCCCTGTTGTGAAACACTAAAAACATATAATGGTCTTTTTTGGAAGGTCGGAAACGTTTACATTTGTTCAATTTCGTTTGGCTTATGTGAAGCTGCTCAAGATATTGTTGACGAGTTTTTAGCTTAATGTTTAATGTAAGATTCGTATCTTTGCTAAGTATGGCATTTCGTTGTTGCGTTTTCACAATGTGCACTTTGGCGTAAGACATTAAAATTACAAACTCGCAATCGAGACTTATTACATGTACTGAAAAAGATGAACCTGTTAAAAATTGTCTGGGACTATAATTTTACGATTGATAGCACACGCCGACGGAATTTAGTAGGAACTAGGATTATTCCGGTTTTACCGGGGGACTCAATTGAAGGTACATGTACACAATTTAACATCAGGAAAACGGAAGATATTATAGTGCATGTACAAAACAGTTTAGTCTCATAATAATCAGACGTTATTAAGAAGAACGACGTTTAAGTGTTTGCCGCATGTTATGCATGAATTTTCGTTTTCAAAACTTTTTTCTATTATTTGTTGGGGAAGCAGCCTCCAGGAATCAAAAAGGTAAAAAAACTAATATTTACGCGGAGCGATAAGCATTGAAAATGAGCACCAAGCACAAAAATGCGAGCAACCACATAAAAGTGCACCAAACTTGCCCGAGATTATGCAACAACTAAAATGATTTTTAACGAACACAAAATTTGTAAAAACTAAAATCTCCAAGAAAACTCAAATTAATATTAACTTGCGAACCAGAGTTTACATTAAAAAATGACTTTTTCCAATTTCTGACTACTCTAATAAATGAACATTTATTTCACATCGTCCAATAACAGATGGCATTAACTTAATACACATTTATTTATATCGCTTTAGTTCAGTTTAAATTTTGAAAACCAAAAGGAAATATATAACACATAGCTTTTTAATTAGATGTTAACACATGCGGTTTAATGTTTAAGTGTTCAAATAATACATTCAATTGAATCTTTGATTGTCAAAGCACAAAAAACATTGGTTAAAGTTGATTTTACAAATAATTACCTTGAAAAATAAACTGACATAAAAGTGGGAAATTATCCATACGTAAAAATTCATGACAGAAATATTTATACCCAAATATGAGCAAAACTAATTTAGAAATAAGAAGCACATGTACACAAACTTAATTTCCTTCTAACAGAAGGGCACTTTATAAATGAGATCAATTGAAAACTATTTAACAGCACAAAACCTTGACAGATGTGCTTACTAAGCTACTTTTATGATACATTGAAAATATACACGATTTAAATCAGGAACGCATTTTGATGTTGACTAGGTTAAGAGGTTTTAGTAGACCGCCCACTTCAAATTAATGTTTACTAACTCTGCGTTTTGCGAATGACAAAAATAAATATATGCTTTATAGAACTCCAACCAAATATATATCGCGATAGTCAGAGCTACCCGCTTCGCTAATGAGACCAGGAAACCTTGCGTGACTTTATAGCGGACAGCTTTGCTCCTGACCAGACTTTGCGATTTGGAAGGCTAAGTATCCGGAGGATACCCCACCTGTCCGGTATGGTGTCCACCAACCAAACTTATGTGCATCCGGGAACAGGAATGACAGAAAACTACAAGACAACTGTAATGCACGTTTTAATCAGATTAATTTATAAGATCTTTTTTTAAATTTATATATCTATTATTTTTATCTTATTTTATTTTTAAACAGTTCGTTTACTAGTATTTCTATTACCATACTAGTGATTGGTCTTGTCATTCGGCAGCGAAAAATCGAAAACATAAATTTATTTAGGTTTGGCCTCAGCACGTATGTAAAAATCAGTGACAACACGTTTTTAATATAATGCTTCCAGTGTAAAATATTGGTCCATAACCACTCTCAAAATACACGCATACGTAATATTGTGCCAACAAATCGTCTTAAATATAAACAATAAAACACTTAAAATTCAATTTCAGTTCTTAATATTTTGACAGTTTTATTTCGGGTCCATCAAATCAGTGGAGTACTTTTATTGAAATATTACAAAATGTCAACTTCAATCATGCTTGGTCGCCAAACATGAACGTCTAAAAATCGTAAAAAAAAACACAACTAAAACCAAACAAACGTAATTTTAATACTTCATGTTGATAGAACAAGTCTGCTTTAAACGGAACACATGTAAAGATGAAAGAAATCTGACGTAAAATATTACGTCATTGTCGCCTGCAAAACCGCCAAATCAATCTTGTCACTGATGTCATCATGCGTAGACGCGACACTGCAATGTAGCCTTGTCACCGTAGCTATGACATCATACGATGTCGTCATTTCATGACGTCATCACTGGACGCATGAAGCGTCTCTTATCTTTAAAGCGTATAAGAAGGCCGATGGGCCGGATGTAACGAACTATAGGACTGATGGAGACGAAACGCCGTAGTGACGCCCAGAAGCATTGGTTCTGAAATGCGTTTAAAATCAACGTAGGTCAACTAGTTACATATGTTTTAAAGGCGCTTGAAAGCCTAGCTGCTTCTAATAAAAGTATGAAAAATATCTGATCAACAATATATAAGTGCTATTATCTGCATTATTATTTGGTTAAAATCAATCAGTAATGGGTCGCAAGTATAACGGTAAATTAAGGAAAATTAGTTGCCCGTCGACGCTGGGTGCAGTGAAAAGAAATACCAATAAACAGGATGTATCGCATCGATCAATCGTGATTTAACAACTCGACCTGTTAAGAATTGCTTGGTTGTTACAACGATGCTGATTGGTCGACTTGAGATCATTTCCAGCCAATGAAAAACATCCAATGTGGCCGCTAGCACGTGCAATTATGATTATGCTGTAGTTCATACTTTATTTTCTGGATAGTGTCGGTGCGTTTTCATAAATATTGGCGTCTCTTCGGCGAATTAGAACTTGGTGCTTATCCCATTGGCTTTAGCAACCTGTCCGTCCAATTTCCGTCTCAGCCAATCCAGGGATGTATAATACATTACGTATTATGCATCCCTGGCTAATCCGCGTTCACCATCTGAGGCTTTTTGCATATAAATGAGCGAAGCTGACCAACGATTCAGCCAATCGACGCGCGAGATTTCTAACAAAGACACCTGCGCGCCGAGTGCGCTAAGCATGCTAGTTTACAGATGCCGCTGATAGGGGCAATATCTTCCTTATTATCAACAATTTCTAACGGTAATGAAATATTTATATTCGCCGGTGTAGAGTATAGAAATCAGAGAATTAGCAACAGTAAAGGATGGGGATAGATTATTTTGTTGCCGTTCTAATTAGTTGATCACGTCTAATGGTTATAAGTTACAACACGCATGATATTTGATCTCATTGCAATAAAACAATTTGATAACGAAATATAAAATAATTTGATAACAAAGTTTAAAATATGAAAATAATTATTATTTCTGGAAATGAAACAGTCGCAATTGGCTAAATCGCAATGGAAATAATCATGAGGATTTTGTTTTAATTCAGAAATAATCACCTATTTGTGAAGTTGTCAGTAAAGTTGTTTAATGAAGCAGACCAATTTGCTTTTTCGACAGTAATTATTCCGTTCTTCAAAGAGCGTCCAGGTAATGCTCTTTGTTCGCGTGATCTGTTTCCTTTCAAACGCTAATCAAATTATTTACACGTAAAGATAATATCAGAAAAAATGAAGTTATTTATGAAGCGAACGCTGTAACTGTTCAAGAGCTTGCTATAAAACATGCGTAAATTGTGCGTATAAATCACGCATTTTTATGATTATATGTCTTCTTTGAGAAAGTATGTATGCAATATTCTCTACACTTATTTCTTTAATGTTAAGTTGCGATTTGACGCGTATACCTTTTCGCAACAGAACGAGTTTCAAAGAAACAACATGGGAGTGTCAATTAATTTAATTATAAATATGAAATATACAAATAATTATGCCTATTTACGAAACAGTCATAGTTCAGCAACTTGGGCCAATTTGTTATGCACTTAATATTAATTATATTGCAGTTGAATTGGTTTGTACGACTATTTCATTCGTTTAATTAGTGTAAGTACATAATTATACATTCTTAAAGGCGTATAAAATAAGTACATTATAAAATGTATGTTAAATTGATCCAGATTTATCAAGAATTCCATCAGCGCGACTTTGAGTTCGATCCAATACTATGCAGATAATATCTCTACATGTTGTAGGTAAATTGTGTGCATGCAATTTTTAGTTCGATATAAAACGGTATCGATTCTCAGTATTACAATGTTGATAATCACCAATGCAGTTTTAATGTAAAATTATATAACGTATCTTAATTTTGTAACGGGTTTCTTACAAAATAGCGACAGACGTACGGTTATTCACCTAAAAGTCTGTTTACCTTACCTTTTTTGTGACAAATTTTGAATTTGAGAACAATGATCCTGAACCTGAAGTCAAGTGCCAGAAAATCTGTGACAGGAAACGAGCACTCCCGACCAATTCAAGGATCCTCTTGGTAACCGGGAGTCGCCACCTGGGACTACTTTTTCACAGACGACAAGCAGACGACAATTTACAGATGTTTTTTTTTTGTCGGGTCTTATTATCGCAGACTGAGAGAGCTTATTTTCTCGGTAAAATTGAAAAATGAATGGAATGGAATCGATTTGATAATATTATTTGATTGGAAACATCCATTTCGTAGTTCTTTGAAACTTTGAACAACGAAATAAAAACGCGATTTTAATTGTCGGTGTATGGTCATAATTACCAACGCCACGTTAACTTGCGTTCGGACTGGGTTGATTATTGTAGAAGTTCTCAGAAAATTCATCCTTTATAATTTAGATGCATGGTCGGTGTTTAAGAGAAAATTACCAAGTGATTTAAGTATACAGTAATGTAATTGATACAAATTCCATTGGAGTAAACCGGCAGCCGTTAGAAGTTCAAAGGCTAAATGGAACCGAATGTTTCCAATAAATTCCATTATCATTCTAATGGTTTCATCATCAATTGTGATATTCAACGAGAAAGCAATAAAGGTGCGGTAATTTGTTTCGGTACGTTAATACGATCAGTTGAGAGTTTTTGAAAGTAAAACGATTTTGACATTCGTGGGAAGGACGTTAAATTTTGTTTTCCTCATCAAAACCGTTCACAAAAGCTTAAATTTAAATCGCTCGATTCTTTCAAAAGCCCGAGAAAAAATCAGATGTTTAATTATAATAATAATAATATGCTCAAACCATTAATTTAACCTATATTAAAATATGAACGAGAGCGAGATATAACGGAATGGTCATGACAAGCTTTGCTCGACTAATTGATTGAATATGAATTTTGAAAGTAAATGAACAGTATCGCGAAA
Organism: Dreissena rostriformis; assembly: GCA_007657795.1. Lineage (NCBI taxonomy): Eukaryota > Metazoa > Mollusca > Bivalvia > Myida > Dreissenidae > Dreissena > Dreissena rostriformis. The sequence goes on along the minus strand of VMBQ01007363.1, from coordinate 24,471 downwards.
CTTGCTAATTATACAAACAACATATAAACAGATATGAGTCGAGCTCTGTGAAAAGGGGTTTACTGCATGTGCGTAAAGTGTCGTCCCATGTTAGCCTGTTCAATCCGCCCAGGCTAATCAGGGACGACACTTTCCACCTAAACAGGATTTTCGTCAAGAAGAGTTTTCTGTTAAATGAAAAATACAGTTAAAGCTGAAGTGTCGTCCCTGATTAGCCTGTGCGGACTACTCAGACTAATCTGGGACGACAAACGCACAAGCATTAGCCTCTTCCCTTTCACAGAGCGAGCCTCATATTAATATAAAGTAATAGCACAAGGTGACTACAAATTTAACTGCTTTAACGTGATTTTATCATCACGAAATGGCTTAACGACATAAATGCGTCGTCGCCACGTGTTATCATCAAAACAGGTGACACGTGGTCGGAAGGTAAACATCGTTGACACGTGGCGAGGCCATCCGATCCATGGCAAGTATTAAGCGACAAAAAGGGCCAATTTATTGAACACTTTCTCCCATCAATACAGTTTCTCGAACGATTCCCGAGGGATACATATTTCTTGATTAAGAAACGATAAAATCATGATAATAAATATGAGCGCCTGGGGACCACATTATTTGACTACGGAGATAAATAGTATCACTCCGAACGCCGATGTGTACATTTGTCGACTATTTTTAGAAAGAAAGAGCTTAATGACTCGGTTAGCCGTTTTCGCCTCCGTTCGTGTGAGTATACGCGTTTAATAACTCGGATTAAAATGTTCGTCGGCACGCGGCGAAACGATAGGCAGACGACATTTGCCATGGTTACTGTCCTGTTGAATAATGGATTGACAGCATTCGGCGCATGTCTTTAAATTCTTTTTCAAGCGGCAAGCGATCAATGAAAGAGGGCACACAAATAATTAGGTCAAGTCTTAATCGGTATTAAACCCATTAAGCAACAAAGCGTTTGTTGTTTCCCCACAGTGGATTATGGTTTTACGACGGACAACGCCCGCGGAAAAAACCTCAGACGATTCCGATTTGCGCGTTTCCCACGAAGGCTCTCTATGTATTGCCGGAGTAGAACGTAGTTTTGTAATGAGGAAGCTACAGAAGAGCGGGGAGTAGTAAATGTTTAAATTGTAAGACACATTAGCAACGTCCTGAAACTCAACTGATGGGTAAACTTCCTGAAGAAAAACTAGAGCCGTTTACACACGTGGGAGTAGATTTCTTTGGACCACTATTTGTAGAATCCAGCAGTAGGCAGCTACAGAGGTATGGCTGTTTGTTTACGTGACTGTGTACAAGAGCAGTACATATTGAGATCACACACAGTCTTAACACAGAGTCGTTCATATGCGCTATGCAACGATTTGTAAGTCGACGGGGTTGTCCAGAAAAGGTTCTCAGCGACAATGGGACGAATTTTACGGCTGGTAAAAAGAAGTTGCGCGAGTCCACAGAGAAATGAAATCACAGCCGAATTTCGAATCATTTGCACCAGAATGCAGTTGCTTGGCACTTTAATCCGCCCTATGCAAGTCATATGGGAGGGGTATTGGAAAGGTTGGTACGTTCGTTCAAAAATGCATTAAAGTCTGTTGTTCGTGAACAACGACTTTGCGATAAAGCTCTGTTAACACTGGCCACAGAGGTTGAGAAGATATTGATTGAATGACAGACCTAGAACACAGGTAAGTGATGCCAGCCGTGATGCGCAACCTTTGTCTCCAAACAAATTGTTGTTGTTACGCCTAAATTCAAGTTTTCCACCAGGAGTGTTTGAGAAGGGAGATAACTATTGCCGTCGATGGTGGAGACAGGTCCACTACATGGCAAACATTTTTTGGAGACGATGGCTAAACGAATATCTTCCGAATTTAAACTTAAGACAAAAAGGAAAGCATAGTTGTAGGAATATTGAGGTGAATGATCTTGTTCTCGCATGTGATGAAAATTCATCACGTGGAAATTGGCCATAAGGGCTAGTGCAAGACGTTCATATGGGTCTTGTGCGCTCATGCAAAGTCCGAGTAAACGGTAAGGAAAAGTTGAGACCGAACTCGAAGTTGTGTTTGTTAGCAAAATATTGCATAGTTTAGTTGTATTCAACATTTCTGATTACCATAGAGCAGTAAGTGTTTGTATGTAAATATCTTACTGCAGTTCATTGAAACGTTTTATAGAATCGGTAAGTTACTAATATGTGGCATCAATGAAATCTTAATCTTTGCATAATGTTTAGAAGCTGAATGAACCTTTGTGAAATAGTTCATTGGGTGGCGCTGTTGCAAGATTAAGGTTTGCGTTACATTAAAACATCAGAGAGATTTGTTTTTGTAATTTTCACGCTGTCAATGTTAATCATTCACCCGTCCCGCATGTGTTTATATAAATAATAGGCTTCATTCCATTCTAGGGTGTCACAGAACCCTCCAGATTTGGTAAAATATATATTTAGACCGGTTGATATGGCTATATTCTATATTTTCATTTGTTGGACATAATGAATATTAATTAATTTATGTACATTTTTTTGTTGAACGTTCTCTTTCAAATCGCCCAAAGCAGCATTTTTAAAAAGGCTATGAAACAAGTGGGTCGTATTGTTTGACTTTTGTACGTTTTAGGGGAACTTGGCATTGTTCAGTAAGTTTAATCTGTATTGTTTTTTTGTGTGTTTTGTTTTCAGTATTGTATTGAGCTTATTTCAAAAAATTAGTCACAATGTATTTTTTTTGACTATTGGTCATTTTTTTAAAAAGTATTCTAGAAGTATATTCATATGTATAATTAAACCTTATTTTTTATGAATGGAAGTTAAGTTAAATTTTCAGAATGCGTAATTGACATTTTTTGGTTAATTTACATGTGTCAAGAATAAGCATGGTATGTGTTTCTTTTCCTTTTGTTATTTCTTTATAAATTTGTTGATTTCAGATAACCGCAATCTCAATCGTGATCACAATCGCTAACGCAAACGCAAACGTTGTATGAATTGATGTTGAATAATGAAGAATGATAAAACAATGGATGTAACTGTATAAATAGTTACAGGGTAAGTTACTGACCCGAAACGGGATATACGGTTCTGTGGAAAACCATATCGGGGCGAGACCGAAGGTCTGATATGGTTTTCCACAGAACCGTTTATCCCGTATCGGGTCAGTAACTAACCCTGTAACGATTATATGACGCCAACTACTTTCCATCTCATCAAATTAACAAACAATGTTTCTTTTATAACTAGTATTATCGAAAATATTAAAATAAGTATTATCGAAAATATTTTGAATGTTTGTTTCTACTGCCCCATAAAGTCTACTGGCACCATATAGAATATATGGGGTCAGCATGTGACGTCAAACAGCCAATGAGAGAAGAGTATTTTGTAGATGGCGTCTACTGACACCATAAAAAAAATAGAAAATATGGGGTCAGCATGTGACGTCATGTGGCGTCTACTGACACCATATAGAATATATGGGGTCAGCATGTGACGTCAAACAGCCAATGAGAGAAGACTATTTTGTAGATAGTGTTATATTGCGCGTTATCGAGTCGTTTGACCCTTAAACGTATATCACGCCGACCTGCATGTGGTAACTGTTTGAAAGCAAGTCGAGACCGTGACTTTTCACAGTAAGTGTGAAACATAAAGCATATATCATTATGTCCTTTTGAAGGTACTAAGGCCATTTACTCATATATTAGATATCATGTCATGAAACCTCACTCTGCTAAAACTGCATGACGCGTTAGTAACAGTGTTATTTGAATGTGTGGAAAGAAAACTGCGTCTAAATCAAATATCGACATACCGTACGACGAAGAAATTAATTCAAAATTAACCACGTAAAGAAACATATGACGTGATCTCACGTAGAAACATTTGTATCTACGAACACTATTATTTGGTTTAATTTACGTGCACAACGCAGACATTACTCCTCGCTCTACTGTAACTCCCTAACCGCGAAACTACGTTCTACACCAGCAATCCACCGAGATACTTCGTGGTTTCGTGGGAAACGCGCAAATCGGAATCGTCTGAGGGTTTTTTTTTCCACGGGAGTTGTCGGGCGTAAAACCATAAACCACTGAGGGACAACAAAACTGTTGCTAAATGCGTTTAATGCCGATTCAGACATGTCTGTTGTGTATCCTCTTTCATTGATCGCTTGCCGCTTCAAAAATAATTCAGACGACATGCGCCGAATGCTGTCAATTCATTTTTCAACAGGATAGTAACCGTGACAAATGTCGTCTGTCTGTCGTATCGCCGCGTGCCGATGAGCATTTTAATCCCGAATCCGATTCATTAGATGCTTGTACTCACACGAACGGTGGCAGAAACGGCTATCCGAGTCATTAAGCGGTTGTTATCTAAACAAAAGTCGACAATGTACACAATGGCGTTCTGAGTGATACTATTTTGAAGTCCGAAGTCAAATAATGTGGTCCCCGGGCGACAATATTTATAATCATGATTTTATCGTTTCTTAATCAAGAAATATGTTTCCCTCGGGAATCATTCGAGAAACCGTTTTGATGTGAGAAAGTGTTCAATAAATTGTTCCTAGTTGTCATTAAATACTTGCCATGGATCGGATTTCCTCGCCACGTATCAACGATGTTTACCTTCTGACCACGTGTCACCTGTTTTGATGATAACACGTGGCGACGACACATTTTCGTCGTTAAGCCATTTCTTGATGATAAAATCACGTTTAAGCAGTTAAATTTGTAGTCACCTTGTGCTATCACTTTATATTAATATAAGCCTCGCTCTGTGAAAAAAGGGGTAAAATGCATGTACGTTAAGTGTCGTCCCAGATTAGCCTTTGTGGTCCACACAGGCTAATCAGGGACGATACTTTCCGCTTTTATTGTATTTTTCGTTTAAAGGAAGACTCTTCTTGACTTAAATCCAGATTAGGCGTAAAGTGTAGCTCTGATAAGCCTATGCGGGCTGCATTTAACCCCCTTTTCAAAGCGATTTCGATTTAAGGTTTTGATGAGGAAAACCATCATTTACGTCCTTCCCACGAATGCCAATATTAAGTAACTTTGAAGAACTCTTAACTGATCGTATTGATCGTATTGTTTTCATTAAATCAAAGCCAAAAAATCATTGTGTAACAAAAGATATTTCAACGTACCGAAACAAATTACCGAACACCGCTATTGCTTTCTCGTTTAATATCACAATTGATGATGGAACCATTGGAATGGTAATGGAATTTAATTAGAAACATTTGGTTCCATTTAGCCTTTGAACTTCGATTTTCTGCCGATTGACTCCGATGGAATTTCTATCAATTACATTACTGTATACTTAAATCACTTAGTAATTTTCTCAAAAACACTGAACATGCATCTAAATTACAAAGAATGAATTTTCTCAGAACTTCTACAGTTTTCAACCCAGTCCGAAAGCAAGTTAACGTGGCGTTGGTAATTATTATCATAAACCGACAGTAAAAATCGCGTTTTTTTCGTTGTTCAAAGAAATAGAAAATGGATGTTTCTAATGAAAGACTATTATCAAATCGATTTCATTCCATTCATTCTTCAATTTAACCGAGAAAAAAAACACTCTCCGATAATAAGACCCGAGAAAAAACCATCTGTAAATTGTCGTCTGCTTGTCGTCTTAAAAAAGTAGTCCCGGGTATCGACTACCGAATACCAAGAATACCAAGAGGATCCTTGAATTATTTGGGAGTGATCGTTTCCTGTCACAGATTGTCTGGCACTTGACTTCCGGTTCAGGACCATTGTTCACAAATTCAAAATTCTGGTACAAAACAGGTAATACGATTTTTAGGTGGATACCCATATGTCTGTCGCTATTTTGTAGGAATGCCGTTCACAAAATTCAGAAACGTTATATAATTATACATTACAACTGTATTGGTGATTATCAACGTTTGTATACTGCGCATCCATACCGTTTTATATCGAACTTACAGTTTTAATGCACACAATTTGACTACAAAATGTAGAGATATTATCTGCAAAGTATTGGATTAAGCACAAAGTCGCGCTCATGGAATTCTTGATAAATCTGGATCAATTGCATATACATTTTATTATGCACTTATTTCATACGCCATTTATAATGTTCTTACAATAATTACATAACTTCATACACGGACATTCAATTTGATTTACTTTATGAATAAAGCTAAACCAATTGTTTCTATTCAATGTAGATACATACCAAAAGATACACACCAATTCAACTACAATGGAATTAATATAAAGTGCCTATAAAATTGGCCCTAGTTTGCTTATTATGATATTATGATAGTGTCTTCAATTAGCGTAATTGTTTTATATAACATATTATAATTCAATTAACTGACACTCCCATGTTGTTTCTAGGAAACTCGTTCTGATCTGGCACGAAAAGGCATATCGTGTAAATTTTGCTACAAACATCAAAGAAATAAGTTTAGAGAAAATTACATAATCTATTGCTCAACGAAGACATATACTCATAAAAACTCTTGATTTATACGCACAATGAAGAATGTTTTATAACAAGTTCTGTAACAGTTACAGCGTGCGCTTCATAAATAACTCCCATTTTTTCCGACATCTATACGTGTAAATCATTTGATTAGCGTCTTAAAGGAAACAGATCAAGCGAACAAAGAGCATTACCTGGACGCTTTTAAAGAACGGAACCGTGACTTAATAATAACAGTCAAAAACGCAATTGGTCTAATAAATAAAACGCCTGTACTGACAACTTCACAAATCGGTGATTAATTCTGAATTTTTAACAAAATATTCATGATTTTGCTTATTGCCAAAGTTTCATTTCCAGGAATAATAATTATTTTCATATTTGACACTTTGTTATCTAGTAATCTAGTTATTTCACATTTCGTTATCAAATTGTTTTATTGCAATAATATCTGATAACATGCGTGTTGTAACTAATAACCATTAGACGTGATCAACTAATTAGAACGGCAATAAAATAATCTCTTGCCATCTGTTTACTGTTGCTAATTCTCTGATTTCTATCCACACTATGCACCGGCGAATATTACTACACATGTAGCATCAGATGGTGAACGCTGATTGGCTGAGACGGAACTTGGACGGACAGGTTGCTGAAGCCAATGGGATAAGCACCAGGCTCTAATTCGCCAGAAAGACGCAAACCATGATGGAAACACACCAGCAAAATGAAGAGTCGAATAATACATGTGTACTCGGTTAATGCGACACGGTACGAAGTGTGGTTTTTCGAGAAGATCATTTCTACGGAAACAACTTTGGATGTTACTTGCCCAAACATTTTATTTGCACCTTGATCTGCAATCTTTCATGCTATTTTAAGTTCATTTCCTTCTTATCGAATTTCCTGAAATGAATACACATCAATACATAATCCCAAACATATTTTAATTATATTACATACATATTTAATTACTGCACAATAACTTTATCAACGATAATATGAATAAGAAATGGATGTTCATATTTAGTGTATTCAATGATTAAATCTTTTGATAGCATTAATAACTAAATATTGAATACATTGTCAAAGAACTGATTTTGTTTTTTCGTATGAAATAAGTCGCGTCGCGGGTAAACGGAACACAAAACCTGTAAAATAATTATTCGTTTTAAACACTGTTTAAAAGCAGTTGAAACTGAATACGGAAATATCTATGTTTACTTCCAGAAAATAATGAATGGACTACAGCATAATCATAATTGCAAGTGCTAGCGGCCATGCTTCATGCGTCCAGTGATGACGTCATAATGTGACGCCATCGTTTGACGTCATATCTACGGTGAAAAGGCTACTTTGCACCATCGCGTCTACACCTGATGACATCAGGGATGAGATTGACTTGGCCGTTTTGCATACGACAATGACGTTATAATTTTACGTCAGAATCTTCATCTTAACATGTGTTCCGTTTAAAAGCAGACTTGTTATATCCATATAAAGTATTATAATCACGCTTGTTTTGTTTAAATTGTGTCTTTGTACGATGTTTTGCGACCAAGCATGATTTAAGTTGACAATTGTAACATTTACGTACTCCACTGATTTGATGGACGCAAAAATAAAATTGTCAGAATATATGTTTGAGATGATTTATTGGCACAATATTATTTATGCGTGTATTTAAAGGTTGTCACTGATTTTGCGATTTTTATTCGAATGACAAGACCAATTACTATTAGGGTAATTACATAAACAAAATGTTGCTTTGTCGTCCGTAATGCGCAGAGATAGAAAACAAACACTTGAATTGGGCGGCCTATTGAAAACCTCTTTACCTAGTCAATAGTCCAATGGGTTCCTGATTTAAATCATACAAGTAGTTTAGTAAGCAAAGTAAGCAAAACCGTCAAGGTTTTGTGCTGTTAAAATGTTTTCAATTGATCTCATTTTTAAAGTGCCCTTCTATTAGAAGGAAATTAAGGTTGTGTACATGAGCTTCTTATTTTTAAATTATTTTTGCATATATTTGTGTATAAATATTTCTGTCATGAATTGTTTATTTATGGATAATTTCCCACGTTTATGTCAGTTTATTTTGCATGGTAAACATTTGTAAAACCAACTTTAACTTATTTTTTAATGCGCTTTGGTACTGTATATGTAATTGAATGTATCATGTAATCTAAAACTTATCGTATACATCTAATTTAAAAATTAAATGTAATAAACTTTTTTTGTGGTTTTCCTTATTGAACATAAACGTAAGCGATAAAATTAAATGTTTATCAAGTTTAAGCCATCTTAAATTGGAAAAGGCCAGTTTGTTTCTCAGCTAAATTCCCTTTCGCATCGTGATATTAATTAATTTAGAGTGTTCTTTTTTAGATTTTAGGTTTTACACATTTTGTGTTCATAAACAGGAAATTTTATTTTTGCATACTCTCGGACAGTTTGGTGCATTGCTTATTTGATTGCTTGCATTTTCTGTGCTTGGTGCTCATTTTCAATTCAAATCGATCCGCATACATATTTGTTTCTACCTTTTTTATTTCATTAGGGCTATTATATGTTTCACCAACAAATCACAGCTAAGAATTTTGAAAACGAAAATGCATGCGGTAAACACTTAACCGTCGTTCTTGTTCATTACGTTTTTTATTATTAGACCAAACTGTTTCGTACATGTACTTTAACATCTTCCTTTTTCCTGTTGTTAAACTGTGTACTTTCAATTGATTCCCCCGGTAAAACCGAATCACTTGTCAAATTGACCCGCGGCATTTGGTTCAAATAAGCCTCGATAACGGGTCACCTCACTACTCCACTAGCGAGGAGCATGCATGTAATTATTCAATTACTTCTTATCTGCAAGATAAAGAAGAAAATCGATTTCGGAAAAAGTCTGGCTTGTGTCATTAATCGTAAAATTTAAGTCCCATAAACTGTTTAAAACTTTCATCGTTTTTTATACATGTAATACGTCTCGATTGCAAGTTTGTAAGTTTAATGTCTGATGCAAAAGTTCACATTTGTAAAGGCAACAACAAAATTTCATACTTAGCAAAGATACGAATCTGACAGTAAACATTAACAAATTAATTCAAGCTTAAAACCGTACACCAATATCTTGAGCAGCTTCATACCAGCAAAAAGAAATTGAACACACGTAAACGTTTTAGACCTTCCAAAAAAGACGATTATATATTTTTAGATCACAACATAGAATTTTAAACAACACACCGAGTTAATTAACATCGAAGGGCGTCTACATTTTGCAATGAACGTATAATGTTCGTCTGTACGCATTGGCCGCAGATTACACTTCCATTAAGGTGCAACACCTGTAGCAAACGAGTTTTCTTCCCGCTATTAATCCACAATTAACACCGACCATGTCCCCTAAATGCAACTTATTAGACGCTATGGCGGAAGGGACGCATTAGAGCAACTATAAAGTGGAAACTTAAGACAAAATAAAGCGTTCTTTAAAACATTATGTTACCGTTTTCGGCGCAAAGTGGAGATTGGGACACGCTACGATGCAATTTGTTGTATCAATTAGCTGTTAATTAAATGTTTTATAGAACTCGAACTAAATATATATCACGCTGGTCATCCGGATACTTCGATATACGGATGGCACTTCGATAACAGAGAACAACAAAACCACGTGCGAGACGTAAGTAATGGGCTTATACCATATGCGAACAGCGTTGATCCAGCCTAGTCTGGTCAGGGGCTTCCCTGTCCGCTAATGAGACCACAAAACCGTGCATGACTACAGCGGACATGGGGCATGAACAGACAGACATAAGACCCATTTTCGCATGAAACGATTAATTCAATATTGGAGAACTTTGGATGGTATTTTCTTCGGACTCGTACAAAAGTCGATCAAAGGATCTGTTCAAATCTATTTATATAAACAATTGAATCTACATACTTTATTTATTTTTTTGACATCGTCAAAGGTGACGCGGACTGTATCTTGGATTATTAGGTGTTGACAAGTTTAATGATTTTAGCGAAAATGCTCATCATGAAACGTTACAAATTACAATACACGCAATACAGTTAACAGAAGGTTGACATATGCCATTATACATTAAGTTGTCAAATCCAGTCTTAAAATTGCAAATTGCACTGTCGCAAGCAGTTTTCCTGTATCAAAAACGATGTTTCTTCAAATTCAAACAATCTACAATGTCAACTTGAAAAGCTAACATAAAATCCCAGGAAATCGACTCGAGAGCGTTTATATAAGCCTACGGCTTTCGATGCAATCGAGCTAAAATAAATAGGTTTAAACTAACCTGAAAAAATCCCGAAAAACAAACACGTGTAACAATTGTTTCACAACATAGAGCGATTAAAATAAAGCCCCGCGTCAGCATGCAAAGTTGTCTTTTTTTCCAGCAAACTTTTGATGTTCGTCTGTACGCATTGACCGCAGATTACACTTCCATTCACTTTGCAACACCTGTACCAGACGTGTTTGGACTTACCTTTACTGCACTCCGGTGTGTTTTCCGGCCATTAACCCACAATTAGATCTTAAATGTAACTTATTAGAGTGTCGCCAATATAGCATCAATTAAGTGGAAACAAAAAAGTGCGGTCGATATTTAATAACATAATGTCACCGTTTCCCGCTTAGGAGAAAAGGAGATGAAAACACGCTACGTTGCAAATGTTTATCGTAAAGCTAGTTAATTATCATTGAAATGTAATATTTAATAATACCGCGATGGAAAATAAATGGTTCATACAATGCTTTTAGTACTCCAAATGGGTTTGTACTGTTCCGCGGTAACAATCATTTGATTTACTGACATTAGTGATAACAAATAAAAAAAATAAAAATAAAAAAAATATTTAAATATTTACAGAGCTGATTTTAATTGAGTTCACGGGTCCGATGTTGAAACTTTTTTTTCACCATTCAATTTTTTAATACACCTGTAATGAAAAGGATCTCATCTCGAAAGAATGAACGGCTATTGGCACCAGCTTAACTTTTTATCAACATGTGTCGCATCGTCTTTTGGGCGTCCTATATTCGATTTGCTGAATTAGGGATATAATTATCATCAAATTGTAGTGCAACGAATCTGTTAAAAACCATGTATATAAAGAATTGAATTAATGAAGTATGTTAGAGATTTCCCGAGTCGTATATTGTTTTATCAAGTGTCTATCAGATGAATGATTTGAGCGATAGTTCTCAACTCGAAAAGCTTCAATACACGCAGTATAAAAAAAACAAAAACAAAACAACAAACAACCACAACAAACTGAAGGCCAACAGATGCCATAATGCACAATATTGTCAAATCGATCTTTGAAACAGTAAGCAGCAATGCAACATGCAGTTTCCTTATAACAAAACATGTTTTCAACTAAAATAAAGATATGGTCACCTTACAAAAAGACCTGAACACATTTGTTCTGATTAAAAACACGTATTTGTTACAATCGCGTCACAGCGTACAAGCAAATACAACAGCGAGTTGATGTGTTGCATTTTCATTGTTATTTCCATTGTTTTAAATATCTATTTTAATGGATTGTCAATTTCATTTGTATCTCAAAATTTTATGTGGAATATCAGTTCAAAACAGTTATTAAGACAACAAAATTAATACAGTATTCTTTTAAAGGGATTTGTTCACAGATTTTGGCATGTTTTGAGGTTTGCCATTTAATGCTTTAAATTGATAAATATAAACATCAGAACTAAAGAGCTACAATATAAAAACAAGAACAAAAGTTAAAAATGAAAAAAAGTGAAAAAAAGTTAACCTCACCAGGGCTCGAACCACTGACACATGGAGTAAAAGCCAAGCGCCGAAACCACTCAGCCGTCAGTCTGCTCGTGTGTATGCGTGTAATTCAGAGTTTATGTTCGGGTCGTCGTTGAATCTTTACGACTATATTATGTGCGGACCTGTCCATCCGTCTTCACATCGGTTGCCATTTATTTTATACTTTGGATCACAAATACGTGTTGTTACAAAATATAACGATAACACAAGAAATCGAAATTTTTAGATCGCTTCGCGTCTGAGACGCTTTATAATTTGATCAATTTCTAACAATGATTTTTCGTAAACGAAAGTGTATTTTCAGTATAAGTCTGCGGCATTAGTGTTATTTCGCACACTGATGTACATTGTTCATTCATTTCTTGAATCTGCGTCAAAAAGTTGAAAAATTCTCATTTTGATAAACTGTGAACAAGTCCCTTAAAATTAAATTAATCAAAGTTAAAAAGGACCATAATGCCAAATGTTACTGATGTCAAGATTACTGATTTGAGAGAAAGTGTACACCTCGAAAAAGTAGGATACCCGCAAAACAATTAAAACATAGCTATATGGGGCAGTATGCATTAAGTTCTCAGATCGGACTTTGAAATTGTACGTTACACTTTCGCAAAAGGATTACCTTTATCAAAACACGTTTTGACCGAGGCAAGAAATCTAAATAAAGTGCTTAATCTTAATTTCAAAGCAGCCACACGCATTTTACCCTAAAAGCACGCCTTTGTTACAATCGTTTCACCACGAACTACTTTTAAAAAACAACAGTCAGTTGATTAACTAGAACATCCGTGTATTCCAAATTAACTTATTATGTTCGTCTGTACGCATTGACCGCAGAGTACTCTTCCATTAAATGTGCAGAATCTGTAGCAAACTAGTTCCGTCTGACCTCTCCCGCCTAAATAGAACGTTTCAGCCGATATTGTGGACGAATGCCAATAGAACAGAAAACAAGTGCACAAAGTTTAAATAAATCGCGGTCGATATAACATAACATAACATAACATAAGTTTTCTGTTTTCCGCGCACAAGAAATGGAGATGAAAACGCGCTACGGATGCGATTACTTGTATCAGATATGAACAGTTAATTAGGACCTTAATGTAATGTATTATACTATTCAAACTGAAAATAAATGGTCTATTGCTTTAAAAATAAAGTATGAACTGTTCCACGGTTGAGGTTTGCAACTTAAATCTAGAATGACATGTATGCATGTTTATCGGACATGGTCCCTTACTTGTTAGATCTAAACACTAAACATAATCATCGTCATTGTCGTCCTCGTCGTCGTCGTCCTCCTCCTCGTCGTCGTCCTCCTCCTCGTTGTCGTCCTCCTCCTCGTCGTCGTCCTCCTCCTCCTCGTCCTCCCCCCTCCATCTCCTCCTCGTCGTCGTCGCCGTCCTCCTCCTCATCATCATCCTCCTCCTCCTCCTACTCATCATCATCATCAACATCATCATCATCATCATCATCATCGTCATCATCATCATCATCATCATCATCATCATCATCATCACCATCATCATCATCATCATCATCATCATCATCATCATCATCATCATCATCATCATCATCATCATCATCATCATCATCATCATCATCATCATCATCATCATCATCATCATCATCATCATCATCATCATCATCATCATCATAATCATCATCGTAATCATCATCATCATCATCAACATCATCATCATCATCTTCATCATCATCATCATCATCATCATCATCATCATCATCATCATCATCATAATCATCATCGTAATCATCATCATCATCAACATCATCATCATCGCCATAGTTAGCATCGTCATCTTGATTTTTATAATCATTTGAATATGTTTACATATATATTTTATAAGCCGATGTAGGTAATTGTCGACAATACAACGACAAGAAACAAGAAACATGAGACAAGATAAACTTTACTTTTGTAAACGCCACGTATATGCAAAACATGAAAGGACCACTGCAAATGTTGTGTGTCAAAAAAGGACAACACATTTTCACGCTGATCATACGGATACTTCGATAACGGATGGCACTACAATAACAGGAAAACCAAAGCCGGGTGCGAGAGGTTAGTTCCTGAGTTATTTTAATATTAATAATCTTAATATCAGTGTTTGACACACGGGACATGGTGGAGTGGATAAATGGTATATTATATTTTTGTATTGTGACGAAAAAAGTTCGCCCATATGGCAGATTTTTGCCCAAAAAATGAGAAAATTCCATCGGAAAACATTAAGGTGGATGATCAGTATACATTTCAACCAAACAAAAATACTTAGAAAAAAATGCAAGAGAGTGCTTGCTATTCCAGCATACAGAGCATTTGTTTGCATCAAATACTGAAATTGTGATACTATTCAATTAAATATGAACGAAGATAGAGCATATTTTAAAGGGACTTGTTCACAGATTTTAGCATGTTTTGAAGTTTGTCATTTAATGCTTTAAATTGATAATTATGACAGACAGACAGTTTATTTCGACTTGTACAATGTACATCGTCAACAACACATAATGATAACAGTACAGTTTGTCAATTGTGATAGGAACAAAGTTTTATACATATTTACAAATCATTTACTAAGCAAATGAACATCAAAACTAAAGAGCTACAATAAAAACAATAAAAACAGTACAAAAAAAAAGAAAAAAAAAGAGAAACAATTACAAGTTAACCACACCAAGGCTCGAACCACTGACCCATGGAGTAAAAGCCAAGCGCCGAAACAACTCAGCCAATCGTCTTCATGTGTGTAAAATAAAAGGTTTTATTTGTAAATATTCGGTGCACTAAATAAATTTTGATCCTAAAATCAACAAATGGAAATAGCGAAATGCCATTTTTTTTCAAATGGTTTTTGTTAAATGTTATTTTACAGTTGTGTTTTTTTATATTTATTGTAACACTCACTCTTTCTAGGTAGTTGATAGAGGGGATTTTGTAAATGTACGTCCAAGAAAGTGACTTAATTAATAAAATGAATAGCGACATAAATGAAAATAATAAAATAAAACATGAATAGTTTTCACAACAATTTATGTTGTCACAATCTATTGTTTTATACATTACGGTTATTTTAAGGCATCATAAAACGGACAGTTACGGACAATATACCGACCGTGCTTGCTTTTACATGTGCAAATAATTATAAATTATAAAACAAATCACGTTTGTGACATCTTGTTTGAATAAAGACAGTTATTAAACGCCATAAATACACACAATGTCTTAACGATGCAAACATTTATGTTGCATGTATTAAATATAGATCGGGGTCATACAACGGGTATAAATATTCAAGTCATTTTTGTCATGCAAGCTAGCTCATGCATTTTAGCCATCAACACCAGTGAATCACGGCACAATGTAGGCCTAACGTTTTCACACTGAGCAGTGACTCACCTAAGTTGATAACAACGAACGACCCAAATCAGCAGAACTAAATTTCTCAACTCTTACAGATCCCGATCAGATTTCGAATCGTGTTATATCGATCACTTGCGCGCCTGTAGACGCCCCGGGTAGCCGACGGGCTCCGTCGTCGGGGAATGGTGAGAACCGCCGACAATCTTCCGCCGACGTGGCACCTTACCTGTTAACCGGAATCCCAATTGGCGCGAATCAAAGCAATCATAGCATTGAGAGATCGCGCTGAGATCAGCAGACACGATACACTATCAGCATACATATAGGTTAGATCTGCTCCTTGTCATAATTCATTAACCCAGACAGGTCGTTTATACAAAAATGCATTTGAAAGCAGTTTGTATTTCGTGGGGATTAGTCATACCCTCGGTGAGTAAACCGCAGGCAGACTCGTTAAGTTAGCTCCGGGAGACAAAAGCCTGGTAGCCGAGCCAAATTCTGTACGCATGAGTTATTGACACGATTCGCGATAACCTTGACACCATTATCACTCTGATTATACGTGCAGAAATATTTAAAGTTTTAATGTTCAAACCAAAAATAAAAAGTATATTGAATATTCTCGTTTTATAACATTATTGAAATCGTTGAAGGTTAACTGGATAATAAAGCACTGGCATATACAAAAATATATGACGATACCAAAACCACCGCCACACCACCACCACCGCCGCCACCGCCACAACCACCATCAACACTACCACCACCACCGTCATAATCATTATCATTCTTCTTCTTCTTATTGTTATTTTTATAACGTCTCATACTACTACGACATATCGCCACCACCATTACCACCATCACCACCATCATTACCATCACCACCATCACCAAAAACACCGTCATCATCATAAGCATTCTTTTTCTTTATTATTTGTATCAGTAATAATTGTAATACTTTTTTGTATATTGCAGATTGTATATTGTATAATGGTAATTATTATAACCATTAATAATCTCGTGATGAATGTTTATTGTATTATATACTTATGCTAGTAATTATCTCTGGCAAATAATATATAAAACCTATTACATAAATCTGTTCCATTTGGTTGCCTCTTTTTGAATATACTTAAGATCATTAGTAAGAAACAAAGCCATTACGAAAAAATGCCACCATCGTCGAAAAAAAATTCCCATCGTCGTCATCATCATTAGTGGATCATAAGCGGTGCCTATCACGTTGGTCGCTCTGTTCTGCTAATGTATTTATGACGGTTTCATGGCGACAACCAAGCATGCGTGTCGCATAATTTATCGAGAATAGAAGGCACTTCAAGACCACCCACACACACTCCCATGGAGGCCGAACATTACCCCCCTCCCCCTTCTCATCCCCTCCGTTATATATCAGGTCTTTCTGCCGCTAGGAAGCGAAACATCTCTTATGTGTATACATTGTTTCATTAGAACGTCTTATTCCTTGCAAATAAATGAAAGACCAGCAACAATATAGAGGGGTAAGGTGAGCTTTATTTATAAAATTAACTGTTACTATATAACTAAAAAAGCGCGCGTAATAACAAAGCAATGACACATTAAAGTAAATGCGCTCTGAAGGTAATGAAATAATGAAATAAATATGTACCTGTTACTCAATTGATATTAACACATTTTTCAAGCTTTGTTACACATTCAAAGTTATACATACATACATACAAAAAACAACACAACAAAATGTANTCCCCCCCCCCAAAAAAAAAAGTAGCGGTAGAGGGTACAGGTAGGGTTTTATTAGTAGAACGTTGAGTTTTCTAAAACAAATTCGCTCAAGGTCGTTGCGTGCATGATTGAGGCGATCCGTGTTTTGCATCATAACTGTTCTTTCTTCCACCTTGACCGACACATCAAATGTTTGGGACGGAATGGCACCATAACTTGTGGAATTAACACTAGCATGCCAGGAAACCTCTCTGGTATGGTGAAACACTATCAATGGCAAATGGAAACCGAAAGCGAACCCTGTTCGGTTCGTCTCGAGGAGAAGCAAATATGCCAATCACTGCGCTATAGTCCAGCAGTCGCACATCGGAGTGGCCAAGATCTTTCAGTCTTTACAGTCTCTATAGTTACACATGCAATTCGGCAAGTTTCGTTCCGTATCGAAACAAGGGTCTATAAATTATGTCCAATTTTATTTTTAGAAACTTATCTTTTTAGTCCATCGCAGTGGTTTGGGACCGAGTGCCGTTCCGCATCAAAACAAGGGACTATTACTGTTCTCTGTCATAGTTTTGAACTATTTATATTGGACGGCATCACTGCAGTTCACACGAGGACCGGAAGACCGCGGCTATTATATTTTCAAGGTTTATTTTGCATTTGATCCAACGAGGTTTCCGCCGGAATGCCGACACGCGTCAGCGACTATAATACTTATTATAACTACTCCAGATACTCTAGAATAAGATTTCTACGTCGATGCTGGAAATGACATTAAGTTGGAAACTTCCAGTAAAGTAATATTAACAGCGAAGTTTTTCATATAAATCATGATCTTGATAAAATTATTGACGTTTATTGGCGTCGAACAATTGGGTTAAATGGGTAAATTATGGGTAACTGCATAAGTTATTCATGCATGAATGGTCTCGAACGATGAAGATACAAATGATAAAGAGTGCGATTTCGATTAAAATTGAATGACCTACTACTTTTCTCTGCAGATCATGAACCATTTACAATCGAGACTTAACAATCTCCATTGACTTAACAATCTCCATTGACTTAACAATCTTCATTGACTTAACAATCTCCCTTGACTTGATCGGCCCGTGGCCACCAACGGTAATATGCATATTGTACCAATTTCATGTCGTTTGCATACAACTCTATATACATCATGTTATTCTAATATAATTAATAGAAAGTGTACAGTATAACACAGAATATTTTGATTTATCAATAAATAGTTTAATTTGTAATGAGTAAAATGGCATTGCGGAAATTAATCTAACAATTACATTTTCATATTTTTTACGTCAGAAAATGAATTCACTTTACGCGTACTGACCTTTTGCTTCCATTTTCTAGACATCAGTCGTTTTACGCGTTCAGCGTTTTGACAGCGATAGAGTATGATAATTAACTGCTAGAATATATTGCCTTAGTGCATGTTACGCAGGGAAGCGTTCTTAGATACTGATTACTCCTTATAAGTCGCGTCATACGAAAATGGGTCTTATGCCATATGCGTTTTGATAGAGATAGAGTATGATGATTAACTGCTAGAATATATTGCCTTCGTGCATGTAACTCGCACGGAAGAGTTCTCAGATACTCATTACTCCTTACGAGGCGCGCCATGCGAAAATGGGTCTTAATGCTTTATGCGATCAGCGTAACTCCAGAACAGCATGCGCATGCGCGTAGTCTGGTCAGAACAACCCTATCCGCTTATAAAACCACGAAACCTTGTGTAAGTTTACA
The DNA here is from genome assembly GCA_007657795.1 of Dreissena rostriformis. Classification (NCBI taxonomy): domain Eukaryota; kingdom Metazoa; phylum Mollusca; class Bivalvia; order Myida; family Dreissenidae; genus Dreissena; species Dreissena rostriformis. The sequence goes on along the minus strand of VMBQ01007363.1, from coordinate 5,294 downwards.
GCGGTCAGCGTATCTTCTGACCAGACTGCACTTGACTGGAGCTACGCTGGCCGCATATGGTATAAGCAAAATTTTCGTTTGACGCGTGTCTGATCATTTATTCATCAGTCTGCGAGATCCACGGACTAAATGGCATACCAGCGGCATTATGTCACCGTCACACGAGAAATTGGCATGCCAACCGTGAACGCTAGGGCAATAAAGATGATCCAAAATATTTTTTCCAGACATTTGTGAAAAATAGGATTTTAATTGGCATGTTTAATTGTGAGAAAAATGCTAGTGGTTTATATATACGTGTATCTGGATAAGAATTACTTAGGGAACATAACATATGAAATCCAAATTATATAAATGCATTGTTTACGTGATGTGTTTCAAAGCTTCACAGATAATGTGAAACACAAGACTGTGATAGTAAATTATATGTCAAGTGTGGGAACATAATGGTATTGATATATAATATTATCTCGTGCATAACGTGTTCGTGTTTTTAGACATCAGATAGTGAATCATTGAAACATTATAGATTATGCAATTGATCTGTATACGTTCCTGGAATTCCTGTAATTCCATGTTGATTTGTGACCGCTTCAGACAGTGTGATAAAATACACATCATTGAATTTAAATTTCTGAGTAGGTCGCTTTATTGCTCACGCGAGACGCGGTATTATCGATGTATTTGTTATCTTGTTTACTAATGGAAAGTCAATATGATGAGTGTTACTTATGATTTTATTAGTCGAATACGTGCTCAACCACTCAAATTCATTATGCTTAAAGAGCATTCATTAATAAAATAGTTCCATTACTGTTCTTTTCAACCTGTTTGACGTATATGGAATGAACTGTATCAATCAATACACACGTAGACTGAAATGATAGCATATTTAAATTAGTGAAGCAGCTCAACGGTTCACAAATAGGTATCTCAGTTTACGTGAATGTATCAAATATCAAACAACGTAAACATGGCGTACTAAAAGCTTCATTTGTTCAGCGATGTAATTAAAGACAAAACAGAGGTTTATATACGGAAACAATTATCGACAAACTCATTTGTGTCAGCAGACTGGGTAACATAATAATTCCGCCCTTTTTGACACTTTTGTCATCGTGTAATCTACCTGCCAATAATCAACCCCATGCAGAAAATATACCTATATTGGTTGTTTAATCAAATGATATAAATTAACCGGAAAGAAAAAAATAAAGGTTTATCATCCTTCATGTCATAAAGAACCTGACCTTGATAATTGAATTAATACAATTGCTTGATTTGAGTCACAGATTGAGCACTTATAATTGTTGTTGTTTAGCTTTTCGAAATCAATTCGGAGATGTCATAACGTACAGCGCAATTGTTTACACAGTGCCAACAAGGGTAGCTTAGTGCAACGAACAAAATACGAAGAAAACGTGGTATTAAATGCATTAGATTCACATCTGTCGTCAGTGATTTAACATAAGCCTACTCATGTTTGATTTTTAAACATTATTAGTGTAAACATCCGTCGTTCATACAAATAACATGTTTTCTCGACAATGATATCATACACAGGTCCATGGAAAAGAGTACAAAATACGCAAGTTTTGATGAATATTGAAATTCCATGGTATTTCTCCCCACAGTTTCCTATTTATTTGGAAGATCACTTATTTAATAAAGTAAGTGTCGCACTGGTTGAAAAAACTATGTTAAATCTGACAAGTCGAAAATGATTAAGGCGTTGGATTTAATGCGCGATGGATCTATGTTTCACAGAAATAAAATCAAACTACAAAAGAAACAATCAGAAGCAAACAACCGCNGGTCGTATTACCTTCGAAATCCAAGTACAGAAAACGGAAGGCAGGTGGCTTATCATGTGTGATACTCAAATGCTTCTTTAAGGTATTTCTAGTTGTCAGATCGACCTGAAATTTTGTATTTGTGGTACAAATAGATTAATAATGATGAAGATGCGTTTTCTTCATGATCCGAAAAGTTTAAGTTTCCTTTAAGGTTACACTACACTAAATCATTTTGTATCCCTCCGTGGTCCATTCGAAAGTAGTGCCTATTTCTAAAGAGTTCCTTTTCTCTTCGGGTTTAAAAGCAATTTAGCGATCGCACCCATGCCTTTTGCAATTATTTCCTGCATCCTATGTGTGTCTGCAACATTTTGGTGCATTTCATTGGGGATTACGTTGAAAGATGAACGTTTGGGGTGCTTTTATTGAAGTACGGGGCTTTTGTCGAAATTTCAGTTCCGAAACTCTGTTTTCCGAGGGTGCTTGCCTTTGAGCGAATTTTACTTTCTTAGAAGTTGCGAGACCATATATTTTTGAGTGCATTTATTGAAAGAGGACAGATTTATCTTTAAAATGATACCGGTCTTGCAAAATTTGATATAAAGGAAATATAAGAAAAATGCTTTGTAAGTTGGCGGTTTTATAATGGGACCCTATGGGAAATGGAATTAGTGTATTATAACCTGTAATCAATCGAGTTTATGGTGTTTTTCGTTTAAAGTGAGTCTCTGGTACTGGGATGACAATTAATGCATATGCATTAAGCCCTGTTTTCTCAAAATAACGCTTAAATTATCTTTTCAATTAATGATTTGGTAAAAAAAGATAAAAGTGATAATAACTTCAAAGTAATCTCGCTGACAAGGCAAATAAACAAAATCACTTTTAAATCAAATAAACAACCAATGAGTTCTAATTTTTTACCTTGTGGCATTTTTTTAGTAAACATCTAAAAGGAACCCTATCACAGTTTGTGGTTGCCTGTTAGCCTGGGAACAGTAGATTTAAGCCAGGGAAACTCAATTTCAAAAGTTGGTTACAGTTGGGCTAAAAAGCAGGGCAACTAGAAAAAAGAAAAGTTCTAAAATACCGTATTGTTTACAATTATTAGTTTATTAGTTTATATTGATTAAAGTATCATGACTGGTATATAAAATTACTTGAAAACAAGTTTTTTTTTATTTTTACTTTATTTTTGTATTTATTTATTTTTACTGGGTATGCATACCCAGTAAAAATAAATAAATACAAAAATAAATTATTCATCGTCACGTGGTAAACACAGGAATGCAAATTGTGCATGCGTAGTGAATTGTATATATTTATATATAAAATGATCAAACTTCTTGCGTTATTTATAGTGTGTATATCTTTATGTCACCTATTTTCGCGATTTCACATCGCGAAATTTTATAACCGAATATACTGACAATATGAACTTTTTTCAAGTAATGTAATATATCAGTCGTGATATTTTAATCAATAAAAACCAACAATTGTAAAAAAATACGGTATTTTAGAAATTTTCTGTTTTTGTCATTCGTGGTTTACAGTCCCTTCAAACATTGCAGATATATGATCAGTATAACAAACATTTATCAACCCTTTTGCTGTAAAAAAGAAGATTTAAGCCCCATTACTACTCAAAATCAACGAACATTTCGTACAATATTTCGCAAAATAAAGTTAAACAATTAAAAATAAGTGTTCCTTATAGCAATTGCCGAAATTTCAGCGCCCGATGTGGTCTGGTAACATAGATTTGTTTAGATACAAAAGGCTCGTATTTTTTCTATCTAAAATGGAACCATGTAAGTGTTCATGTGTCGTATGAATAGATATTGTAAAATAGAATTAATTATGCCAAAATAAAAATAAAATGAGCATTATAATTACCTTTATTAAGTAAATAATTAAACATGTATGTTATATTACGTTGAACGACAAAATGATACAATCAAATAAAGCTTCAGTTGCCAGTGCATACTATTAATACTGTTTAGGGATACGTGCATATCATTCTAAAAACGCGCATTGTTTGTTATGTGTACATAATTTTGTTTATTTTGTCGTTAATGACGAGTTAATTTTACAAAATGATCATAAACAAACTCAGCATTCAAACCCAGCGTTTTTACAATACGCCTTGCAATATATTTTCCTCAAACCTAAATACCAGATCTCTGACTATAATGAGGTGTGAATGACTAAGAATATAGTTATTTAGCTGCCATCTGGTAAACATTATTGCCATAAAATTGTTTAAAGAGCAAACGGTCATGAAATTGTGTGATGGTAAACTCTTTAAGCTGTCTTTTTTTTTTTTAATTTTCCGACGTTGTGCAAACATCATCATCATTATTATAACAAGCGTCAATGCCACTGTTCCCCGCTTCAGTTTCCATCCTGATACAAACTGAACATTTTAAGCTTCAGTTCGTTAATTGTACTGGATTGAATAATTTTAAAATTTTGCTTCTTACGAAATACACAAATGGCAAACACATTCTATAACGCGAACATGCGCATGTAAACCTTTTACGCACATTTCACTTTTTTTAATGCGCTCATTTACCGTGGATAACGTTTAAAATATCATACGTATAAGCTATTTGTATTCACAGGCTGACTGTGGAATGTATACATTCTAATGCTTAATTATTTACGCAGACAGCGGTGGTATGTTTTTCTTATCATATTTAAATGCCCTCCAGAATTTAATCTAATTTTTAAAGGGCCGCTGTTAATGAGGTAATAATGACTAATAAGAGGCTTGTGTCATCTGCATTTTTACTACAGACGAGTTTCACAAATTGTCGAGGGGAATTCTTACCGATTTCACAGATTTCCAATGAGTAAACAGACAGCACCGTGTATATTACCGACTCAGAAATTAAATAATTGGTGGTCGTACATTCCGCGCATGTTTGGAATTCTTGTAATTCCATTCCCATGTCTGATAGAGACACTCGTTATGTCCATTCATTGATTAACAGCCCTAACTGCGGCGTTTAGTGGTGATATAGATCCACATAAAGCCATTCCATATCGATCCACCACCGTAAATAATCACAAAATAACCACAAGTCACGCACTACGAGGGGCGTATGCCGGCTGCAAAAAAAAACCCAGATGCAGCAGATGGTGATATTGACATACCTTAGAAGGGTAGATCACATGAACAGCGTGGACGTTGTAAATTTTTAACTTGAAGAGATCATGCCCCATTTTAAGAGAGTCATGTACGACTATTCTTTTCGCCAATCATTTTGTACACAATAATACGTGTGTCATATTTGGCTGTCTTGCGTGGCATACTTGATTTGTTAGAGTCTTGAACCTCATGATTCGAGGTTTCTGTCAGGTTAACTTAACCCTTAGTTTATGGTCAAAATACCATCAATGTTAGCACAGAGAGCGAGTTTTTTCACCTTGAGGGAAAATGTATGACCTGTCCCTGTGAACAATTTACCCTCCAGTATAACACAGATTGATAGA
>VMBQ01007362.1:13461-35984 GCA_007657795.1 Dreissena rostriformis | reverse complement strand
ACTATAGAGCTGAGTCGAAAGCGTTGATCCATGGTGCAAACACAATCAGCAGCAGAGAAGACCTGGGCCCGTATTCACCAAACAATTCTTAGACTTAAGTCTAAGAAAAAAGAATATTCCTTAAATTGGAAAATTTAAGAATTGCTTTGATTATGAATCAAACTTGACATTAAATGCCTGTATCTACGTCATTCTTTATGTTATGGGCATTATCACCAGTGGTGACCAGTCTAAGAATGGGTTGGACAATACGGGCCCAAGACTCTCATAGAGTCTTCATAACAGATGGGTTTTCAGTCCTAGAAGCAGCAACAGCCAAACACTACAAAACAGCAACTGATTCAAAAAGTGTACTCCAATGGATCTCCTCACACTGCAGAATACATAGAATTGATGAGGCAGACAGAATGTTAAACCTGGGAGAGGGAAATTACCAAGCGGAGAACAGAGTCAGTGTAGAAGAAATACACCGAATCTTCAAGAGCCTGTTCAAAACTGAGCAGACGCAGGACAGGTGCCATCGCATGCCCAGACCAGAACAGGTGATCATCTACCGACTCAAAACATGGAACATTAGTCTAAAACACCACACGCACACGAGATTCCACCTTGTACCGTCTCCAAAGTACCCTTGTGGAGCAGCCGACCAAACGGCTGAACATCTTCTCCAGGAATGCTGGGACCACCAAACACTGAGGGAAAAATATGACCGGAACATGTAAACATGTAGGAGAAGGTGAACGGACAGACTCTACAAAGGACCACCAGTTTAATCCCCCCAGACTTGAATTGTATCGGCGATCGAGAAGAAGAAGAAGACTAGCACAGTAGCAGCGGAATTGTTGAAATAATCCGTCCGCGAATATAAAATAAAACACGGGTAAAAGAACAGTAGAAGCAGCACTGGTAATAAAATCATCATCGTAGAAATAGGTTAATTGCAAAAGGATAATAGCGCAGTAGAAGCGGGACTGGGGATTAAACCCTCCTCGTAAAAAAATAAAACAAGGTTAACAGTGCAGTAGAAGCAGATTTTGGTGAGGTACACATACTCTGCAACATGGCTTCTGACCTGGGCACGGATTTTGCGTGCATGTCACAGTCTCTTGGTGACTGCCGGTGCAGTCGTCGGCATGTCCGGAGCTGCAGTGCCGCAGACGCATCTTACGTCCGGTTCCACACGTGACCGAGCACTGCGTCTCAAACCAAGCTGACCAGGCTACAACAACGAGGACTTCTATGTAATGTTGTTCGCTGTCAGGCTTTTATATGATACAAATACTCATACTCAAATCGAAACATTATGTTTGTGTGTTTGAATATTTCGCCGTTTAACGGTATAGGTCTTACCCCCAAACAAGGTAAGTTCCCATTCGTAATCACGAGAGATGCCACCTGTTCACTTCATGTGAACTAGCGGAAAACAACAAATGTAATCGAACCTGGGCATGTTTTCCCGGTAGAGCACCTGGTGGTTTCTAGGGCGAGTCCTGGGCATGTGTGTCCGCCGGAGGATGGCGCTGGGTGTGAGCAGGTGCGCGTTCTCTGCGCGTGACCGTCACCGCATGTGACGTCACAGCTAGACCATGGCGTCCAATCTGACCAACTGCCATCGACTAAAATGTATAGTTACTTTATATACGGAGTTTGGGAAAATGTTATTGACACGTGAATTTAAGTTTTAGCTCTTTTAAGGCGGTCATTTAAGTATACAATACTTGACACTTAATGCGTAATTTCGTAATTTATAAACTGACCATTTAATTATTGATCAACCAGGAGCAAGTTTTTCTTAAAATTTACATACATTCTAATTGTAATATTATGACACCGAAAACAGTTCTATCGTCAGTCAGTTCATGAATCATATCTACAAGTGCATGGTTCTTTATGGATCTTAATTTTCTGTAAAAAACCTGGACAAGGATTCATCGTGCATGATGTCGTCTGCTTGTCGTCCCCGGTGCAGTTATGACCGCCGTGCGCAGGCACGGGATGCGAACAGGTGCGCGTTCTTGTTGACTTTCCATTTCCGCAAGTGACGTCACATGACGACCATGATGACCAGGCGGCCCAGGCCCCGTCCACTATTGAATAAAAATGGGTTAATTGTTAACGCTGAATAAAAAAAATACAGCAAGGTTTGTTTATTTCATGTTGGCATAAGCAGGACAAGAAATACAAAATGCACATACATTTGAGCATCCTTACATTTTCCTATCGCTAATAAACAGGTTAAGATTGGTACAATATTCATGGTTTTATCACTATTTCTATACATATGTATAATACTTAACAATCATATACCATTTGTCGAGAACTCTGTATAGCACTGAATAAAGTAAGTAAATAGCGTGTTTTGAGATTGAGATCCATGGATTCTGCTAACCGCGATATAACAAAAAGCACACATATTCGTGGCTATAATTCGCAAATTGTGTTGCGTTCTGAGTAAACTGGGCATTATGCATGTGCGTAAAGTGTCGTCCCAGATTAGCCTGTGCAGTCCGCACAGGCTAATCAGGGACGACACTTTCCGCATAAATTGGATTTTTGCTAAGAAGAGACTTCATTTAAACGAAAAATGTCATAAAACCGGAAAGTGTCGTCCCTGATTAGCCTGTGCGGACTGCACAGGCTAATCTGGGACGACACTTTACGCACATGCATAATGCCCAGTTTACTCAGAACGCAACACAATTTGCGAATTATAGCCACGAATATGTGTGCTTTTTGTTATATCGCGGTTAGCAGAATCCATGGATCTCAATCTCAAAACACGCTATTTACTTACTTTATTCAGTGCTATACAGAGTTCTCGACAAATGGTATATGATTGTTAAGTATTATACATATGTATAGAAATAGTGATAAAACCATGAATATTGTACCAATCTTAACCTGTTTATTAGCGATAGGAAAATGTAAGGATGCTCAAATGTATGTGCATTTTGTATTTCTTGTCCTGCTTATGCCAACATGAAATAAACAAACCTTGCTGTATTTTTTTTATTCAGCGTTAAAAATTAACCCATTTTCATTCAATAGTGGACGGGGCCTGGGCCGCCTGGTCATCATGGTCGTCATGTGACGTCACTTGCGGAAATGGAAAGTCAACAAGAACGCGCACCTGTTCGCATCCCGCGCCTGCGCACGGCGGTCATAACTGCACCGGGGACGACAAGCAGACGACATCATGCACGATGAATCCTTGTCCAGGTTTTTTACAGAAAATTAAGATCCATAAAGAACCATGCACTTGTAGATATGATTCATGAACTGACTGACGATAGAACTGTTTTCGGTGTCATAATATTACAATTAGAATGTATGTAAATTTTAAGAAAAACTTGCTCCTGGTTGATCAATAATTAAATGGTCAGTTTATAAATTACGAAATTACGCATTAAGTGTCAAGTATTGTATACTTAAATGACCGCCTTAAAAGAGCTAAAACTTAAATTCACGTGTCAATAACATTTTCCCAAACTCCGTATATAAAGTAACTATACATTTTAGTCGATGGCAGTTGGTCAGATTGGACGCCATGGTCTAGCTGTGACGTCACATGCGGTGACGGTCACGCGCAGAGAACGCGCACCTGCTCACACCCAGCGCCATCCTCCGGCGGACACACATGCCCAGGACTCGCCCTAGAAACCACCAGGTGCTCTACCGGGAAAACATGTCCAGGTTCGATTACATTTGTTGTTTTCCGCTAGTTCACATGAAGTGAACAGGTGGCATCTCTCGTGATTACGAATGGGAACTTACCTTGTTTGGGGGTAAGACCTATACCGTTAAACGGCGAAATATTCAAACACACAAACATAATGTTTCGATTTGAGTATGAGTATTTGTATCATATAAAAGCCTGACAGCGAACAACATTACATAGAAGTCCTCGTTGTTGTAGCCTGGTCAGCTTGGTTTGAGACGCAGTGCTCGGTCACGTGTGGAACCGGACGTAAGATGCGTCTGCGGCACTGCAGCTCCGGACATGCCGACGACTGCACCGGCAGTCACCAAGAGACTGTGACATGCACGCAAAATCCGTGCCCAGGTCAGAAGCCATGTTGCAGAGTATGTGTACCTCACCAAAATCTGCTTCTACTGCACTGTTAACCTTGTTTTATTTTTTTACGAGGAGGGTTTAATCCCCAGTCCCGCTTCTACTGCGCTATTATCCTTTTGCAATTAACCTATTTCTACGATGATGATTTTATTACCAGTGCTGCTTCTACTGTTCTTTTACCCGTGTTTTATTTTATATTCGCGGACGGATTATTTCAACAATTCCGCTGCTACTGTGCTAGTCTTCTTCTTCTTCTCGATCGCCGATACAATTCAAGTCTGGGGGGATTAAACTGGTGGTCCTTTGTAGAGTCTGTCCGTTCACCTTCTCCTACATGTTTACATGTTCCGGTCATATTTTTCCCTCAGTGTTTGGTGGTCCCNAGCCTGTGCGGATTGCACAGGCTAATCTGGGACGACACTTTACGCACACGCATTATGCCCAGTTTTCTCAGAACACGACTCAATAGGGGTACTTTTCTTCAACTATGGTCAGCTTTTTGTTACTCGCGTAAGTGTGCGCGTCTTTTGTGGTGAAATGCGGGCTTGGGGTGGCTGCTGTTGGAGAAATGGCTGCTGAATCCTCTGCGCAGAAATTATACCGGTTCCGAGCATAGCTTTTCGCATTCCACCCGCCATATATGGCATTGTTTTTATCAGTTATATTGTATTTTCTTTTTTTCAGTGTTGACTGCAAACGACACATAACAATACCATTTATAAAAAAACACACTCTGGTTTTCACGAATAGTATACAAACTCGCAATTCTTCCAGATCGGGAAAGATTTCCTCTGCCAGTATTTGTTATCTTATATAGGGGAAGTAACCACTGCGACGAGTTATCAATGCAATTGGAAGTTGGAGAAAAATAGCACATACTTTAAGTGTCGTAATTCAAAAAAGAAATAAGATTGACTGTTTTAGTTGACGGAGCCTGGACATCGTGGACCGCGTGGAGCGGATGCGACGTCACGTGCGGGACAGGTCACGTGACCCGAGACAGAAATTGCAGCAACCCGGTGCCGAAAAATGGCGGCAGCGACTGCAGCGGAACACACAATGAGACAAGATCGTGCACACTAAACCCGTGTCCAGGTATACATAAGGTTATAATGTAATCTATACAAAAGAAAAAGAAACAACTGCCAAGCATTGTTACTTAGTTTAAATTAGGAAAAGAGTTCATTGTTGCAAAGGACTTTACTGATACCTTCTGTTTGTTATAAATATTTGGGTTCTAATTCGCATGGTCCATCAAACAAAGTAGATCAATTTTATTCGTAAGACATTCATTTCCATGTGTGCATCTCTATCGTCACGGTGACAGTTTGGCATGCAATCTACAGAGGTATTTGTGTGTGAATTGACACTGTATTTTATGCGATGGCACATGGACCACAAACACAAAAGACGGCTAAGATTGCCATGAGCGTGTTTGTATTGGTAAGTCTTACGTCGGCAACCGAATGTTATTAGCAAACCTGAGCATGGTGAGTGTTTTGGTGGGTGGCGATCCGGTCGTCCGTTGTCTGTCGTCCCACGTACACCTTTTGCTTCACTCGACATCTCTTCCTTAACCGTTTTACGANTCAGCTTGGTTTGAGACGCAGTGCTCGGTCACGTGTGGAACCGGAAGAAAGATGCGTCAGCGGCACTGCAGCTCCGGACATGCCGACGACTGCACCGGCAGTCACATAGAGACTGTGACATGCACTCAAAATTCGTGCCCAGGTCAGAAGCCATGTTGCAGAGTATGTGTATCTACTGCACTGTAAACATTGTTTCCTTTTTTTTACGAGGAGGGTTTAATCCCCAGTCCCGCTTCTACTGCGCTATTATCCTTTTGCAATAAACCTGTTTCTACGATGATGATTTTATTACCAGTGCTGTTTCTACTCTGCTTTTACCCGTGTTTTATTTATATTCGCGGACGGATTACTTCAACAGTTCCGCTGCTACTGTGCTAGTCTTCTTCTTCTTCTCGATCGCCTATACAATTCAAGTCTGGGGGGATGAAACTGGTGGTCTTCTGTAGAATCTGTCCGTACACCTTCTCCTACATGCTTACATGTTCCGGTCATATTTTTCCCTCAGTGTTTGGTGGTCCCAGCATTCCTGGAGAAGATGTTCAGCCGTTTGGTCGGCTTCTCCACAAGGGTACTTTGGAGACGGTACTAGGTTGAATCTCGTGTGCGTGTGGTGTTTTAGACTAATGTTCCATGTTTTGAGTCGGTAGATGATCACCTGTTCTAGTCTGGGCATGCGATGGCACCTGTCCTGCGTCTGTTCAGTTTTGGCCAGGCTCTTGAAGATTCTGTGTATTTCTTCTACACTGACTCTGTTCTCCGCTTGGTAATTTCCCTCTCCCAGGTTTAACATTCTGTCTGCCTCATCAATGCTATGTATTCTGCAGTGAGAGGAGATCCATTGGAGTACACTTTTTGAATCAGTTGCTGTTTTGTAGTGTTTGGCTGTTGCTGCTTCTAGGACTGAAAACCCATCTGTTACGAAGACTCTATGAGAGTCTTGGGCCCGTATTCACCAACCAATTCATAGACTTAAATCTAAGAATAAATAATATTCCTAAGACTGTAATATTCTAAAAATTATTTATTATTGAGTCTAAGTTGACACTTGACACCTCAAATTAGATCATTCTTCATATAGAATAGTGTGCTTATGGCATAAACATCATATATAACATGCATCTATTCAAACGATGAGGTTATATTTCCTAAGTCTGTGTTTATTCTTTACACTTAAGTCTAAGAATTGTTTGGTGAATACGGGCCCAGGTCTTCTTTGCTTCTGATTGTGTTTGCAGCATGGATCAACGCTTTCACCTCAGCTCTGTATATTTTGTAGTGGATGCATGTTGGTATTGCCTCCGCCGGTCACTGTCGTTCTGTGAATTGCATGTACACCTCAGCTAACCCTCTCTTGGCTGTTTCCGTTGCTGACCCATCTGAGTCGTGTTCTGAGAAAACTGGGCATAATGCATGTGCGTAAAGTGTCGTCCCGGATTAGCCTGTGCAGTCCGCACAGGCTAATCAGGGACGACACTTTCCTCTTAAATTGGATTTTTGCTCAGAAGAGACCTCATTTAAACGAAAAATGTCATAAAAGCGGAAAGTGTCGTCCCTGATTAGCCTGTGCGGATTGCACAGGCTAATCTGGGACGACACTTTACGCACATGCATTATGCACAGTTTACTCAGAACGCAACACAATTTGCGAATAATAACCACGAATATGTGTGCTTTTTTCACACATTTCACATTTTCATTCAATAGTTGACGGGGCCTGGGCCGCCTGGTCATCATGGTCGTCATGTGACGTCACTTGCGGAAATGGAAAGTCAACACGAACGCGCACCTGTTCGCATCCCGCGCCTGCTCACGGCGGTCATAACTGCACCGGGGACGACAAGCAGACGACATCATGCACGATGAATCCTTGTCCAGGTTGTGTACAGAAAATAAAGATCCATAAAGAACCATGCACTTGTGAATATGATTCATGAACTGACTGACTATAAAACTGTTTTCGGTGTCATAATATAACAATTAGAATGTATGTACATTTTAAGAAAAACTTGCTTCTGGTTGATCAATAATTAAATGGTCAGTTTATAACTTACGAAATTACGCATTAAGTGTCAAGTATTTTATAATTAAATGACCGCCTTAAAAGAGCTAAAACTTAAATTCACGTGTCAATCCCATTTTTCCAAACTCCGTATATAAAGTTACTATACATTTCAGTCGATGGCAGTTGGTCAGATTGGACGCCATGGTCTAGCTGTGACGTCACATGCGGTGACGGTCACGCGCAGAGAACGCGCACCTGCTCACACCCAGCGCCATCCTCCGGCGGACACACATGCCCAGGACTCGCCCTAGAAACCACCAGGTGCTCTACCGGGAAAACATGCCCAGGTCCGAATACATTTGTTGTTTTCCGCTAGTTCACATGAAGTGAACAGGGGGCATCTCTCGTGATTACGAATGGGAACTTACCTTGTTTGGGGGAAAGCCTATACCGTTAAACGGCGAAATATTCAAACACTCGAACATAATGTTTCGATTGCAGTATGAGTATTTGACAGCGAACAACATTACATAGAAGTCCTCGTTGTTGTAGCCTGGTCAGCTTGGTTTGAGACGCAGTGCTCGGTCACGTGTGGAACCGGACGAAAGATGCGTCTGCGGCACTGCAGCTCCGGACATGCCGACGACTGCACCGGCAGTCACCAAGAGACTGTGACATGCACGCAAAATCCGTGCCCAGGTCAGAAGCCATGTTGCAGAGTATGTGTACCTCACCAAAATCTGCTTCTACTGCACTGTTAACCTTGTTTTATTTTTTTACGAGGAGGGTTTAATCCCCAGTCCCGCTTCTACTGCGCTATTATCCTTTTGCAATTAACCTATTTCTACGATGATGATTTTATTACCAGTGCTGCTTCTACTGTTCTTTTACCCGTGTTTTATTTTATATTCGCGGACGGATTATTTCAACAATTCCGCTGCTACTGTGCTAGTCTTCTTCTTCTTCTCGATCGCCGATACAATTCAAGTCTGGGGGGATTAAACTGGTGGTCCTTTGTAGAGTCTGTCCGTTCACCTTCTCCTACATGTTTACATGTTCCGGTCATATTTTTCCCTCAGTGTTTGGTGGTCCCAGCATTCCTGGAGAAGATGTTCAGCCGTTTGGTCGGCTGCTCCACAAGGGTACTTTGGAGACGGTACAAGGTGGAATCTCGTGTGCGTGTGGTGTTTTAGACTAATGTTCCATGTTTTGAGTCGGTAGATGATCACCTGTTCTGGTCTGGGCATGCGATGGCACCTGTCCTGCGTCTGCTCAGTTTTGAACAGGCTCTTGAAGATTCGGTGTATTTCTTCTACACTGACTCTGTTCTCCGCTCCCAGGTTTAACATTCTGTCTGCCTCATCAATTCTATGTATTCTGCAGTGTGAGGAGATCCATTGGAGTACACTTTTTGAATCAGTTGCTGTTTTGTAGTGTTTGGCTGTTGCTGCTTCTAGGACTGAAAACCCATCTGTTATGAAGACTCTATGAGAGTCTTGGGCCCGTATTGTCCAACCCATTCTTAGACTGGTCACCACTGGTGATAATGCCCATAACATAAAGAATGACGTAGATACAGGCATTTAATGTCAAGTTTGATTCATAATCAAAGCAATTCTTAAATTTTCCAATTTAAGGAATATTCTTTTTTCTTAGACTTAAGTCTAAGAATTGTTTGGTGAATACGGGCCCAGGTCTTCTCTGCTGCTGATTGTGTTTGCACCATGGATCAACGCTTTCGACTCAGCTCTATAGATTTTGCACAGTTGAGGTCTGTTGTTATTGCCTCTGTCGGTCACTGTCGTTCTGTGTATTGCATGTACACCACCAGCTATTCATCTCTTGACTGCTTCCGTTGTTGCTGACCCATCTGTGTCGTGTTCTGAGAAAACTGGGCATAATGCATGAGCNCTGCACAGGCTAATCTGGGACGAAACTTTACGCACATGCATATGCCCAGTTTTCTCAGAACGCAACTCATCTGTGTAAGCCTTTATCCATGCTTCACTGGGGTACTTTTTTTAAGCATGGTCAGCGTCAGGTTTTTTTTTACTACTCGCGTAAGTGTGCGCGTCTTTTGTGGTGAGATGGGGGCGGGGGAGGGAGGCTGCTGTTGGAGCATTGGCTGCTGCATCATCCACGCAGAAATTATACCGGTTCCGAAAGCATAGCTTATCGCATTCCACCCGCCATATATAACATGGTGTTTATCAGTTATATTGTATTTTCTGTTTTTCAGTGTTGACTGCAAACGACACATAACAATACCATTTATGAAAAAACACACACACTGGTTTTCACAAATATGATACAAAACTGGGCAAAATGCTTGTGAGTAAATTGTCATCCCAGATTAGCCTGTGCAGTTTGCACAGGCTAATCAGGGACGACAATTTCCAGCTAAACTGGATTTTCGCTAAGAAGTGACTTCATTTAAACGAAAAATTCCATAAAAGCGGAAATTGTCTTCCCTGATTAGCCTGTGCGGACTACACAGGCTAATCTGGGATGACAATTTACGCACAAGTATTTTGCCCAGTTTTCTCAGAACACGACACATATAGGGGAGGTAACCGCTGTGACGAGTTATCAATGCAATTGGAAGTTGGAGAAAAATAACACATAGTTTAAGTGTCGTAGTTCAAAAAAAAAAGAAATAAGATTGACTGTTTTAGTTGACGGAGGCTGGACATCGTGGACCGCGTGGAGCGGATGCGACGTCACGTGCGGGACAGGTCACGTGACCCGAGACAGGAATTGCAGCAACCCGGTGCCGAAAAATGGCGGCAGCGACTGCAGTGGAACACACAATGATACAAAATCGTGCACACTAAACCCCTGTTCAGGTATAGTCATGTGGTAATCTTTATATCTGATATAAACTACTGACGACGACTTACGACGACGGCGACAACAAAGATCGCATCGTCCCTTCGTCCGTCCCTCCTACTGTCCTACCGTCGGTCATGTTGTCCCGCTTTTTGTGCGAAGTACAAAAGTTGTCCCGCTCGGGATGTATTGCAAGATTGACAAAAATATTAAATAAATATAATTTATAATATAAATATGCATAACAATCAATAAAAGTTGCTGGAAGTTGTCAGGGGACATCACGCTTGATTACTGTTTTAAAAACTGCGATTTATCAAAGCCCATCGAAAATAATGTATCGATGGCAGTATGGCTATCTTCATCTTACGAAAGACGTGACAGCGACCAACATGAGATTAAATTCCACGTTGTTGTAGCCTGATCCGCTTGGTTTGAGACTCCGTGCTCGGTCACGTGCGGGACCGGAAGTTAGATGCGACTTCGGCTCTGCAGCAGCGGACATGACGACGACTGCAACGGCAGTTACCAAGAGACTGTTTCATGCACGCAGAACCCGTGCTCGGGTCAGGACCAATGTTGCAGATTGTGTCTTCCTGCGCCGAGTGTTTTATCACCTAACTCCGCTTCTACTGCACGGTTACCCTTGTTACACATGTTTCGTTTATCGTCTTTAGGTTTAATCACCTGAGCCGTTTTCATTTTTTCTACACTGACTGTTCTCCGCTTGGTCTTCTTCCGCTCCCAGCTTAGCCAGTCCGTCTGCCTCATCATTTACGTGTATTCCAGTCATAAGAGATCCACCGGGGTACAATGCTGAAGCTGGTGAGGTTTTGTAGTGCTGCTGTAAGGCGAGGAAGTCTTTTGGAGGGGTTTTCACCTGTGCCGCTTCTGCTGCGTTATTACCCTTATTTACCGGTTTCTACGCTGGCTGACAGTTATTCCACCAATGGTGCTTCTACTTTCTTTGTGTTTATTGACCTGTATCGGCGCTGAGTATTTGACAGAAATTCCGAACATAGCTTACCGCATTCCACCCGTCATATATAACATGGTTTTTATTAGTTATATTGTATTTTCTTTTTCAGTGTTGACTGCAAACGACACATTACAATACCATTTATGAAAAAAACACATTCTGGTTTTCACGGATAGGATACAGAACTCACAATTCTTCCAGATCGGGAAAGATTTCCTCTGCCAGTATTTGTTATCTTATATAGGGGAGGTAACCGCTGCGACAAGTTATCAATGCAATTGGAAGTTGGAGAAAAATAACACATAATTTAAGTGTCGTAATTCATAAAAGAAATAAGATTGACTGTTTTAGTTGATGGAGCCTGGACAACGTGGACCGCGTGGAGCGGATGCGACGTCACGTGCGGGACAGGTTTCGTGACCCGAGACAGGAATTGCAGCAACCCGGTGCCGAAGAATGGCGGCAGCGACTGCAGTGGAACACACAATGAAACAAAATCGTGCACACTAAACCCCTGTCCAGGTATTGTCATGTGGTAATCTTTAATCAACACAAATGAAACATTTTTACTTAGTTTTGATGAAGAAAAGAGTTCATTGTTGCAAAAAAACTGATAACTTCTGTTTGTTATAAATATTTGTCTTATAATTCGCATGATCCATCAAACGAAGTAGATCAATTTTACTCGCATGACATTCATTTTCATGTGTGCATCTCTAACGTTACGGTGAATGGCTGGTATGCAATATACAAAAGTATTTTGTAAATTGTCTATGTATTGAATGTGATGGAACATGGACCGCAAACAAAAAAAAACTGTAATGGACGTGTTTGTATTGGTAATGCTTAAAATGTATAAATAGTAGTAGCAGTAATTGTAGCAGTAGTTGTGGTTGATTATGATGATGGTGATGCTGATGATGGCGATGGTAATGATGATGATGACACTTTTCCATAGTTGTACCATTATTATGTTTAACATGATAATGTTGACAGTTGACGGAGGCTGGACATCGTGGACCGCGTGGAGCGGATGTGACGTCACGTGCGGGACAGGTCATGTGACCCGAGGCAGGAACTGCAGCAACCCGGTCCCGAAATATGGCGGCAGCGACTGTAGTGGAACACACAATGAGACAAAATCGTGCACACTAAACCCGTGTCCAGGTATAGTCATGTCGTAATCTTTAATCAACAAAAAAGAAACATGGTAACTTAGTTTTAATTAGGAAAAGAGTTCATTGATGCAAATGACATTACTGATACCTTCTGTTTGTTTGAAATATTTGTCTTATAATTCGCATGATCCATCAAACGAAGTAGATCAATTTTACTCGCATGAAATTCATTTTCATGTGTACAGCTCTAACGTTACGGTGAATGGTTGGCATGCAATATACAAAAGTATTGGTTAAATTGTCTATGTATTGAATGTGATGGAGCATGGTCCGCAAACAAAAAAGACTGTAATGGACGTGTTTGTATTGGTAATGCTTATAATGTAGCAATAGTAGTAGCAGTAATTGTAGCAGTAGTTGTTGTTGACTATGATGATGGCGATGGCAATGATAATATGGCACTTTTTCATATTTGTAACATCATAATTTTTAATATGATAATGTTGACAGTTGACGGAGGCTGGACAACGTGGACCACGTGGAGCGGCTGTGACGTCACGTGCGGGACAGGTCACGTGTCTCGAGCAAGGAACTGCAGCAACCCTGTCCCGAAATACGGCGGCAGGGATTGCAGTGGAACACACAATGAAACAAACTCGTGCACACTAAACCCGTGTCCAGGTCCAGTAATGTTGTAATATAGACTCAACAAAAAGTTATAACTTAGTTTTTATAAGGAAAAGAGTTCATTGTTGCAAATGATTTTACTGATACCTTCTGTTTTTTATAAACAGTTGTGTTTTAATTCGCATTGTCCATCAAACAAAATAGATCAATTGTACTCGGATGACAATAATTTCGATGCATGCATGTCTATTATTACGGTCACAGTTTGGCAAGCAATCAACAGAAGTATTTTTTTCCATTGTAATATGTATTACATGTGATGGAACATGGACCGCAAAAACAAAAGACGGCAAAGACTGTTATGAACATGTTGGTATTGGTAATGCATCTGTTGTAGTTGTTGATGTTATTGATGCTGTTGTTGATGTTGTTGTTGATGATGATGGTGATGATGATGATGTTGATGATGATGATGATGATGATGATGATGATGATGATGATGATGATGATGATGATGCTGATGCTGATGCTGATGATTGCGATGGTGATGATGATGATACTTTTAAATATGTGTACCAACATAATGTTTAACATGATACTATTGACAGTTGACGGAGGCTGGACATCGTGGATAACGTGGAGCGGATGTGACGTCACGTGCGGGACAGGTCACGTGTCCCGTGCAAGGAACTGCAGCAACCCGGTCCCGAAATATGGCGGCAGGGATTGCAGTGGAACACACAATGAAACAAACACGTGCACACTAAACCCGTGTCCAGGTACAGTAATGTTGTAATATAGACTCAACAAAAAAGTATTACTTAGTTTTTATTAGGAAAAGAGTTCATTGTTGCAAATGATTTTACTGATACCTTCTGTTTGTTATTAATATGTGTGTTCTAATTCGCATTGTCCATCAAACAAAGTAGATCAATTGTACTCGGATTACAATCATTTCGATGTGTGCTTGTCTACTATTAAGGTCACAGTTTGGCATGCAATCTACAGATTTTTTTTTTTCTATTGCAATATGTATTGAATGTGATGGAACATGGACCGCAAAAACATTAGACGGCAAAGACTGTTATGAACATGTTGGCATTTGTAATGCATCTGTTGTAGTTGTTGATGTTGTTGATGCTGTAGTCGTTGTCGTTGTTGTCGTTGTTGTTTTTAATGGTGGTGATGATGATGATGATGATGATGATGATGATGATGATGATGATGACGATGACGATGACGATGATGATGATGACGATGCCGATGATGATGATGACGATTATGATGGGAATGATGGGGATGGTGATGATCATGGTGACACTTTTTCCTATATGCACCATCATAATGTTTCACATGATACTGTTGGTAGTTGACGGAGGCTGGACATCGTGGACCACATGGAGCGGATGTGACGTCACATGTGCTTCTGGTCACGTGACACGAGGCAGGTACTGCAGCAACCCGGTCCCGAAATATGGCGGCAGAGACTGTAGTGGAACACACAATGAAACAAAATCGTGTACACTTAACCCCTGTCCAGGTATAGTCATGTTTTAATCTATATATTTGATATGATTAATCTGACAACGACGACAACAAACGTTGACGGCGACAACGAAGAAGAAGAAGATGATGATTGTATGCCCCCTGAGGGAAGACATATAGGTGTCACATCGTCCGTTCTTTCCGTTTGTTTGTACCTCTTTTTGTGCAGAGTATAACTATGTATTGAAGGGATTCAACTGAAACTTTATGTACTGATAGAGGTCGTTGAGAGGACGCATTCTCTGGGATTTACAGAATTGTTGCTTGTAATATTTTTTGCGCATCATACCTTTCAGAGAACTGAAGGTTTTTAAATTTAAATTGTATTGCACATTGAGAGAAAGTGCCGAATAAAAGAAATGAATCTTTTTTTGTCAGTATTTTTGGAGTTATTTCTCTTTGCTTATTTTTTACGGTCCATTTCTTCTTATGGTGCGGAACATAACTCAGGAAGTATTGAAGGGATTAAAATGAGAC
Source organism: Dreissena rostriformis (assembly GCA_007657795.1). Lineage (NCBI taxonomy): Eukaryota > Metazoa > Mollusca > Bivalvia > Myida > Dreissenidae > Dreissena > Dreissena rostriformis. Next base: position 20,743 of record VMBQ01007362.1, on the reverse strand, counting down.
TTCATATTGTGAAAAGGGCTAAATAGGAGAGTGCAGAATACAAAGAACATAACACTCTATTCATTAATTTCGCAATTATTGTAATTTATGTTTAACGTGTGCGAAGCATTACTCCCTAATAGTTGGATTTATCAACATATTTGTTTTACATATATAGTTTCTGCAGAGTACAAGAACCACAACTCTTTTGTCAGTATTTTTGGAGTTATAACTCTTTGCTATTTTTTTCATTTATCAATTTACTGGTATATAGCAAACGGTGAAATCCTAACGTTGACAGAAAAATAATGTTAGACGTGACTTCAGAGTGGACGCCATGGTTTTACGCGCCATGTGACGTCACGTGCGGTCCTGGTACCCGCTCCAAGTTACGCTCTTGTTCCACAACACGCGACGAGGATTGCAGCGGGAATGCATATGAGACGGAGTCGTGTAATTTGAAAGGATGCTCTAGTATTGGTAAAATGGCACCTGGCAATCTCTGATGACGTCAAATACCTGGCGCTTCCTTGTGCTTTAAGCAACCAGTGTACGGCGCTTTAGAGATAAAGGCAACATGAACAGCGCTTCTTTTGCACTCTGCTTCATTTCACAATGCTTTATGCTTGAATCATATTTCTACTTCAGCAAGGTCGCCATGGTTTTACATGTTATGTGACGTCACGTGCGATAGATTTGCCGCGCCAGGATTCGTTAATTTGTTACTGAGCATGACGATGTTTTTTTTTTTATTTGAGCGGGGAAGCATAAACGACGAACAGGTGCGGTTTCCATAAATGTTCTTTGCTAGTTTTTTTATTGATTTGACGAAAAATGCAGTGGGCTTCGAGTGTACTTCAAGAACAAAGTGCACGCGTCTTAAGTTATGCTTAACGCGACCATTTCACGCTTAAGGCTTCAAGAGGTATGCATTTCCTTCATGCTTAAGTCGGATTCAGCTTATGCTTTTAGCGACATGTGCTTGAGATATTGTGCTTCGCTTATTGTGTATTCGATAATTCGTGCTTTGGGTCGCACGTGGTTGTGATATCTTGCTTTGAGCGAAATATATGAGATATCTTGTTTTGGGCGCATGTATTCGAAATATCTTGCCTTGGACACTATTTGTTCGAAATATCGCGTTTTGGACGGCATAGTGTTTATATATCGTGTTTTGAACAACATCTGTTTTATATATCTAGGTTTTTGCCGCATTTCATGTAGATAGTATACTTTGTACAACATTTGCTCGAGACATAGTGCATTTGGCGGCCGCGGTCGAGCGATTTGGCGAAAGTTTGTCGAGATATCGTGCTTTGTCTGACATGTTCTCGAGATATCACATTAATACCACGAACTAAAGACGCCTTCTGTATGGTCTTACGTGGTTTTAAACGGAATTCCAAGAAACCGGATGTGATGCCTTCTACGCACAGGCTCGTGACAAATTACTTTCCAAATCTTCATATTAGACTAAACATAACATATTAACTAATGAGTTTACTTGTTTCATTTCACTTTTTATTTCCATTGGTTAACTTAGCTTAAATTGTTCGCGGTCGTACCGTATTGTTTATCAGCAAGCCTATTTTAGTTCGTGTGGTGTCTCGCAAAGAGTAAGATATCACATAGCTTCACTCACTGGTTTCCATGGTGATCTTTTTCAGACCCAGATGCTGCATCCGCTCCTTATGTTAAGATGATGCTATCAACATTACTTTTCTATGCTGACATTGCTTTGAATGTCTTTGATCATTGCTTGTGTATACAGAACTGTCTCTATACCTTAGCAAAGCGATTGTAGGTGCTTTTTGTGCGTGTTCTTGCTTTAATGCGGTCTTCGCTTTGTCGATACCCGCACATGTGTTTCGTGAGTAAAATAATGTGTACCAATACCAATAATAAAATTATATTTTTATTACAAACACTAATACCATTTGTATGAATGCAGATTGTAACACTGTTTTCAATCGCAGGTCATTGATTACACGATAACAGAGTGCACCGTGTTTGAACGTGACGTTAGACAGATCATCAGACATTGCTTTTTTCGCAGTATTTCCGTTATACCACAAACGCCTTGTTTAATTATTATAATAAATGAGTTTAGAATGATTTATTGAGTATGTGTGCCACTCCACTTATATTTATTGGTCATTGAACTAATTTGTTTTACGCGAATTCCAACAACAGTCCAATTATGAGGCTTTATATTTTCAGCAATGCATGAAAAATGAACCCAAAATTCTGCAAGTCATATGACATAAACAGCTGCTTGCAGTTATATATGTTGTTTTTTTTTACTTTATGACGACGTATCGGTTAAACATGAATAATGTTCATTGATTTTTCAGAAGAAAGCCTTTTAAAACTAATTATAATCAAAATAACTTTAGTAAATCGTGTGATATTTGTTTTTCGTGTATTAAATCTATTCTATTTACGTACGTATAAAAGTAGAATTAGGTATTTACAACCAAACGCGTCTTGTAAATTGCACATGTAATCACATATATGCTTTATTACTTTCCAGGTTGAACCATTTGTGAATGCAACCTGTTGTTTTTTGTTTCAGATAGTGCTGCAACGCTTGGGTGTGACTTCGATAATAAAACCTTATGCCATTGGTCCAACGTTTTAATAACCGACGATGTTGATTGGTCAATACAACCGGCTGATCCTGCCCTAAATCTAACTGATCACAAATCAAGTCGAGGTGAGAACAAAATGCATTGAATAACAAGCAAATTCGTAGAATTGATATCCCCCGCAACATATATTTTGTTTAAGGATGGGTGCAAATCGGACGGACGAACATACTACGATACAAAGGGCCATAACTCCGTTATTAACAGATGGTGTACAATGCAATTTGGCGTGCATTATCCTCTTATCCATATATATACTCATACGGAGTTTCAATGAAATCCGCCAAAGCACTTCCAAGGTATGGCTCCGGACACAAAAGGGCCTATAGTAAAAAGCATTTTTTCAAGATACAAAGGGCCATAACTCCGTTATTAACAGATGGTGTACAATGCCATTTGGCGTGCATCATCGTCTTATCCATATATATACTCATACCAAGTTTCAATGAAATCCGCCAAAGCACTTCCAAGATATGGCTCCGGACACAAAAGTGCCTATAGTAAAAAGCATTTTTTCAAGATACAAAGGGCCATAACTCCGTTATTAACAGATGGTGTACAATGCCATTTGGCGTGCATCATCGTCTTATCCATATATATACTCATATCAAGTTTCAATGAAATCCGCCAAAGCACTTCCAAGATATGGCTCCGGACACAAAAGTGCCTATAGTAAAAAGCATTTTTTCAAGATACAAAGGGCCATAACTCCGTTATTAACAAATGGTGTACAATGCCATTTGGCGTGCATCATCGTCTTATCCATATATATACATATACCAAGTTTCAATGAAATCCCCCAAAGCACTTCCAAGATATGGCTCCGGACACAAAAGTGCCGGACGGACGGATGGACGGACGGACGGACAGCCGGACGGACAGCCGGACAGCCGGACGGACGGACAACGCCAAAACAATATCCCTCCGCCTCTGGCGGGGGATAACTAGTCTCAACGTCATTAAGCAGATTCATTGTCGAATGATAACAAGCTAGCGCCGGAACTCAGTGGTCGCACGTTTGCTTCTAACATATTACTTATTATAAGCTCGGCTGTTTTCGAAGAAAACCCGAGGACTTGTCATAGCCCTCTCGTGCCCCGTCCGTGGCGTGCCAAAAACTTGGACATTGGTCATAACTTTTGCAATATTGAGGATAGCAACTTGATATTTGGCATGCATTTGTATCTCATGGAGCTGCACATTTTGAGTGGTGAAAGGTCAAGGTCAAGGTCATCTTTCAAGGTCAAAGGTCAAACATTTTATTATTTTTTGGTTTTTCATGTGTATCTCATCCACCTGCACATTTTGAGTGGTGAAAAGGTCAAGGTCAATGATGACCTTCAAGATCAAAGGTAAAAAAAACTAAATCCATGCACCCACAGCCGAGCGTTGGCACCCGCTATGCGGTGCTCTTGTTTGTCTTCCACCAAGGTCCAATTTTATAGTATTTCAATTTGGGCACTTAAAGACCCAGTTCTGCCTTTGGAACGGGACGTCTCCTGCATGATCACCCGTAACACAACTTACAAGTCTTCTTCTTGCGATGACCCTATTATATGGGAGAGTCCCAATGCACTCTATACAAACGTCTTACACACTAGCAATAAGTAATGTCAGTGAAGGATGGCGTTAGCGTATCATGAGTCTAACGGGTACCACTAGTATTTGTTGGAAAGTCCATATCAGACATACATTAAAATAAAAGAGACCAGCAAATACTGTAAAATCATTATTCATGGGAAATTCATTTTCGCTGATTACGTGGGTTGACCGATCCACGAATTTAATACAAACACATTTCTCTTCGCAAATTCCTCATTTTTTGCTTCTCTCGAAAATAAGAAATCCACGAATTAACGTGTCCATGACAAGTCTTTTTTTTTAAGTCCACGAAATTTCGCGCCGACGAATATACATGATGTCATGATCTTTCAGGATCATTCATCACGCTTAACAAAACATCGGCAGTGTCAATGGGGGCTAAAGCAGTGTTGAACAGTGCCCAGCTGCCGCCGTCAGCCGGCGACTGTCTTCAGTTCTGGTACACCGCGCACGGCGTCGATATAGGGGAGATAACCGTTTATATACACACCGATACCGATACCAAGACGCGGGTATGGTCGCTAGGCAACGGTCACTCGACTGGATGGGAGCTAGGAAACGCCACTTTGATCTCCAAAAACTCAGATTTCCATGTAAGACTAAGTACAATTTAAACATGGATTTGAATTTACCAAACTAACATATTTGATGAACCTTTCTGGAAACTAAGATTGCAATTGGACGCACATGTCGAACACTGCTAAAACTGTTGGGCATACTTTAGTCTACATATGCATAGCTACCAAAACGTATTGTTAAGAAACGGTACATAAATAAAATAACATTTAAAAGCCAAACACAAATTAAATGAATAAAATGCGAGTTTTAAAAGAAAAATGTTACCAGGTAAAGGTTAAGTTCGTTTAAAACTTAAAAGACAATTGCCGGAATACCTTCGAAACTGGAAGTTCGTTTAAAACTTAAAAGACAATTGCCGGAATACCTTCGAAACTGGAATGTCTAGTTACACAATTGGCATACAGCGTATGCGCAAGACTTATACCATATCAATGCACCATCGTTTTTTTTCAGGTCTCCTTCGAAGGCGTGATAGGACATGGTATATCCGGGTACTTAGCACTGGACGACATCACCATGGTTACCGGAGACTGCGTTCTTTTGGTCCAGCACAGTAACACAGTTGCACTCATCGGCTGAGACGTAGATTGATCATGAAATAAATAATATACTTATATACTGTTCTTATTTCACATTTTTTACTGAGGCAATGTTTGTAGAACGAACACCATAAAATGTATATACTGTTGATAAATAATTAAAAAGTTGTTTAAATGCATACCCGAAAGTTTATCAACAGAATCGATGTTTATCATTCTAACAAAGTCAGAATATATTGTTTAAACATTGATCCAAATAGCGTTAGTTATTTTTTATAAACTGTCTGTATAACATAGTTTGTTAAAATCTATTAACTGTCAAGCCAAAAATGTAAATTTGTTCTTTCATTGAATAACTTTTGATATCCTTGATAATTTTAAGTATTTCATAAACGCATATTTGTCCACCATTTTAAGCCACCCGTTCATAAAAATCTTTCGTAATTAATTTTGCTTAGATTTGTAAAGGTGTGTATAGTTTTAATCATTACAAATAACATCTCCGCGGTGTGGCAAAGAGACGAACAGATCCATAAAAAAATGTATCAAGGTCTAAACAACAGTTATTCTACCTAAGGGAGTTAAATCTCTTCTGTTCCATCCAGTGAGAAATGCTATTTTGTAACTTAACTATTGTGTCATAATAATTAAACTTACTAATTTAAGCCATATCAATATCACATGTTTAACGTAATAATTTAAATTGGGTAAATCACCACACTAGTTTTCACTCAAGAACCTTGTGCTGTATTTAAGGCCTTTTCCACATAAACGTGTTTTTTTTCGAAATTCGCCTTCAAGCCTGAATATTGTGAAAAGAAGTGTATGACATGTAATGCAGTATTTAATGATTCTTCTGTCCCGTCTATTTATATAAAGGTATTATCCGCAAATTGTGATATCTTGTTTTCTTAGTTGTCATTTTTATAACCTTTATTTGAGTACATTTCCATATTTTTTATCGCTAGCATTTCGGCACAAAGTATAAATATATACCCTGAAAAAGGATCCTCCTGCCGACAACAACGTTCTTTTATAATAAAGACGTCTGAGGAAAATCCGTTAAATTGGGTTGCATTTTCAATATTATAAAAAAGTGCTATCCTAGTCTTAGATCAAAGTTTTAAAAAATCAAACATTGGTTTAATAAAACTGAAGGATAAAGTACATGTTTTGAATTCTTCTTCGAAATAAATAATCATCAGAAGGCCACGGAATTTGTTTCACTCAGAATACTTTATAATATGCACATGTAACATAATAATCTTGTATTATCCTCTATAGACCTGCCTATAATGTGAAACCAATGTGACCATTGTTTACTAATATGTTCAATATAAAGAAGTGAAACTCCAGCTGCTGGAGCAGTATTGAAATCTTATTATAAACAATTAGTTGGTCCTTTATTTATGGCAAGTGACCGATTGCCGAAACAGTACAAAACAGCACAATACAGCACAATACAAAACAACATAAACACAAATAAGAATAAAGCTGGGGTCACCGCCTTGGAACGGTCAATGCAACGCATTGGGGGTTTAAACCTGGTTATAGAGCGCTCAACCTCACACTTGGCCCAGCAATATTCATAATACATTTAAGTGTAAATAAAAATTAACGTCATAGCATTGTAACTCAAATTAAACAATAATAAAAGGGAATTAAAACGCATTCAATTTAATTACTATTTAATTACTCAATTGCATTGAAGATACAAGAGTAACAGAGTTACAACTTTTTGACGAACGATCAAATAAAACTATTAACAATTGTCAACTACATTCCTTCTTTATAGAAAAAGATTTGAGAATATAGCGTCACGGAGTTAATATTTTAGAAAATCATCGCGCAAATACAGGAAGAAGCAGCAATAATGGTTGTAAAAATTCCATATTACATTGCTTGGTTGTTTATGTGACTGCTAAAAAAAATAAT